>JAODKN010000002.1:11300193-11310731 GCA_026774425.1 Petrocephalus zakoni
ATCCTTGAAAAACGGGGAAAAGTAGGACGCGTTTGTGGGCTGCATTTGGAGAATCCATCGGATTCGGACAGCCTCGTCACGGTGCTGTGACGTAATCGATCTACAAATGCGCCCTTGGTAGGGCGCGGCCCCCGAATTTGGACACAGCCTTTGACTCTTAATACACAACTGATTGGTTGAAACAAAATCCTGGTTTGGATTTTTACTCTTTGGACCTGAATTACCCACCTCTGGTTATATGAAAGGTTTCTCATTCTATCTTTTGCAGATGGGTAAACCTGGAAAAATAACTCATTTATACACGGGTGTGATGGCTGTACTAGAGATACTGGTGTCTCTCTAAAGCCACGCAGTTACCGGTTCTGCTCATGACTTTATGCATTTCACTCCATAGGTTCAAGGCTGTGGCAGCAAAGAGCAAACTGGACCTGGTGAATCAGGGCTTCACGGAGTTCACTATTGAGGATTTCCACAACACAGTGAGTCGTCTCCTGTTGGTGTTGCATTCTGATCTGTGCTGTTGTTCCTTTTCTTGATGACCCATTTTATAGCTGACATTCATGTCCATAGCAAAGCCAAAAAAAATCTGAACTTACAAGAATGCAGACCTACCTTGCTAGGAAATTTTTAATCTTTTCCTTCTGAACAGAGACTCAATTTAGGAACATCGCCAAAGGGTGGCTTTCTTACTCATAAGATTAACAATCAACATGGAATGAGATGATGTATCGGTAGTGGGTGTATTTTATACAATTTGCAAATTTGAATAGAACGTGAATTGTGTAATACTTCGGGTACTCTATAGAAGCTTTGCTCATTTGCTCATGTGCTTCTGTGTGTATGTGGGGGGGGAGTGGTATTTAAAATATGCTGGATTGATTGAGGGTTGATCTCTTCAGATGCACACAAGCCCTGAGCTCACTGCTTGTCCTCTAACTCCCTCACCAGTTCATGGACCTGATTGATCTGTGTGAGAAGCAGCCATCTCTGGCGGACCTGCTGGGCTCGTTCAATGACCAGAGTGTGTCGGACTACGTGGTGGTGTACCTGCGGCTCCTCACGTCCGGCTTCCTGCAGCGCGAGCACGCCTTCTTCCAGCATTTCATCGAAGGGGGCCGCTCCGTGAAAGAGTTCTGTCAGCAGGTGAGCTCGTCCTCTTTGTAGCTTTGAAGATTTGGGTCACCCAAGCTGGATCTTGTTGGACATAGTGAAGGTTTTTTTTTTATTTATTTCATGGAGTTGTGAAAACCTACGTTTCCAGATCAGCAGCAAAATGCTGTTAGGATGCTGTACTCATGATTGGAAGGTTGGCTAAGTAGTAAGTATGCTAACTTACTAATGGCGTTTTGTCACGACTCCTCTGGCCATTGCTGGTTTATGATGTCTTACCGTCCACTGAGGGCTTTGGAAGGAAGACCAGCCAATTCCCGCACCGCCTCAGCAATATTGCCCTATATGGGAGCGAGAACAAGCTACAACTTACCGGAAGAATTCATGGTCTCCAGAGCAAGAGAAGTACTGCTGTACAGAGACTCGACTGATGGCAGAGTCTCTATGGCAGGCATGGAGGTGGGATCGGGCAGGACGTGGGGGGCGCAGGAGGCGGTGGTCCAGGCTGAGGCGCGACTGAGACAGTGTGGTGGTGGGGGCAGTTGCATCAGGGTGGGCAGGATTGGGTAGCAACCCAAGACCCCAATATAAGGCTTGGGGAAAGGGAAGATGCCATCTAGTCCTGGAAGAAATTCGAGCAGGGGTAGAAGAGACCTGGAGGAACAGGATGGTTGGAATGAGGCAGCAAGAGGTGTGGACTTGATGGGAGCAGGCAATGGACTGGAAGATTCCCTAGACAGAATTGTGGAAAGCTGAACCACACTGGATCAAATTCCTCATCCAGTCACTCTACGACGTTCTTCCCAGCCCAACCAACCTTTTCTCCTGGGGCCTTGCAGAAACCCCTGTATGCCCCCTGTGTCAGGGAAGAGGATCCCTGGAGCACATCCTAAGCTCTTGCCCAAAGGTCCTGGGAGAGGGACATTGCCGGTGGTGCCATGACCAGGTGCTGAAGGTCATTGCAGAGAGCACAGGGATCTCCCACAGTAGGCAGCAACAACCCTTAAAGTGCTCTGTCAGTGTTGTCAGGGCAGGTGAGAAGCTGCAACAAAGTGCAACCCAGACAGGAGGGCTTCTAGCAACAGCACAGGACTGGCAGCTGGGGAAACTACTGGAATTCCCAGACACCATAGTATCAACCAAGCTTAGGCCTGACATGGTCATTGTGTCAACAAGGCAGGTGGTCCTGCTGGAGCTGACTGTGCCCTGGGAAGACCCCAGGGAGGAGGCATTTGCGAGGAAGAGGGCCAACTATGAGGGGCTCATGGGTGAATGCCGAAGCAGGGGATGGAAGACCTGCTGTCACCCCGCTGAGTTGTGGATTTGCCGGCCAGTCCCTCTGCGGGGTCCTCAAGATGCTGGGTACTGGAGGACTGCATATCAGGAAAGCTATCAGGAACAGCACAGATGGTGATGAGAAGGCATCATGATGGCTGTGGATCAAAAGAGGCGATCTGTGGACCACCAAAGCTACCTAGGTGCAGGCCGGGGACTGATCACCCCAGACTGGGTCGCCTGGGTGAGGGTGTATGAAACGCCCAGTGACCCCCAGGTTACGTCACTGATATGCCTAGGTTGCACAGTAAGCTGTATATATAATCATGTAAAATGTATGTCTCTCTCATCCATAGTTTATCAAGAGCTGTTTTCCCTCCCTCTTCCAGGAGGTAGAGCCGATGTCCAAAGAGAGCGATCACATCCACATCATAGCTCTGGCCCAGGCGCTGAACGTCTCCATCCTAGTGGAATACATGGACAGGGGAGAGGGGGGCACGGTGAACCATCACGTCTTTCCGGAAGGCAGCGAGCCGCGCATCTTCCTGCTGTACCGACCGGGCCACTACGACATTCTCTACAAGTAGCAGATCGCGTTCCCTGCGCTACAGGCGGAAGTGAAACGGCCACGAGGAAAACATGCATCTACATGTACAAAAAATGACAATATGATATCCAAGAAGAACACGGTATACGGTGCCGCGGCCTAAGTTACCCCCGCTCACAAAAACTGAAATGATAAAATGTTTAAATATAGCAGTGAATCCAGGCGTTTATAGAGTTGTACAGTTTTTCTTTTTTTGTGGTTGTAAATGGTATTGACTTGCCTTTTTGTTAGTGTTTCCTTTGTTACACTGTTTCATGTGTTTTATTAAAAGGATCTCAATCTTACATGTCAAATCGGTGCGTTATGTTCCTCCGTCTTTCGGTTTATACCCTATTTTTGTGTCCAATTTGTATGACACCCTTGCATTCGTATCTTGGTTTGACGTCCAAAAAATTTGGCAAAAAAAAAAAGGAATTACATATGTTCCTTCTCATAAATACATGATACGTAACATTTGTTCTTTTAAATATACACTTGTGTTTATCGGGAATAGTCGCACTGGTTATTAATGGCTGGCGAGCAGAGGCTTTTGCGATGAGGAGCACGGGCCGCTAGGTGGCGCTGTGCGGCAGGGCAGGCGGAAGACATCCGGTATGGCGGCGATGATGACGGCGCTGCTGGGGAGACACGCGTCTCGTTATAAGCCGGCGCTCCGCCGGCATTCCAGCTTGATAAGTATGCCAGCGTTTCCCTGCATGTCCGTGTTTCATAACGCGTAAAAGCGATACCTCCTGGATCAGTTATAGGTCTTGGATTTCGTGGTTCGATTCTAAGCAATTTTGCAGTCAAGTAACAAGTTCGTAGTTATGCATTTTTATATTATCAGATCTTTTAAAACCATTTTTTTCGTATGAACTAGCACATCGGGAACATACGGGGATTTGATAACGTAACTGGGTAAAATAACGATACTAGGCTTTAAAATATCGCTGAACACATTTTGACTTTGGTGTCTGCCGCAGACGTCGTTTGGACGTAGCAGGCGCGGTTATTCTCCATTTCCGCTGAATGCACTTTCTTGTCCGGGTATAGCTGCTGGTCTCTACAAGCGTTTGCTTCCCTAGCGCTTTACATGACCCGAGGGACAAATCATGTCTCACTGGCGACAAGCGCTAGGGGGCGCAAGTGCATCCTTCCACCTTCATGAGTTTGCTGTGCTGACATGCACTGAGGGGCAAATTTGCACACAGTAATGGGTTTGCCAGTTTCAGGAGGCTGGCCAATAAGAGTCGAGAACTGGGAAACTCTATTTGCTATTGGATTTACATACAAAACGTAATAACCAAATATGTTAACGCAGTGACAGGGAGACATGAGATTCTTTTGCAATTCTAGTTTGGGAAAACAGTTGGAGATGAAAGCAAAATTTAATGTCATGACTGGCTGATTCTTTTCTAATGCCGCCTTCTCTGCCTCTGGGCTTTCTGTAGCTGACTTAATAGAAAACATGGATAAAAAAGAGACCTGGGACAGATTTTACCAGGAGAACAACAGCACTAAAGATGGCCTCCAGGACTTCCAGAACTTTGAGTGGTTCTTTGGCTTTGACGCCATCCAGAGCTTCATCCTCCCCCTGTTGCAGCCACAGTCGTCCCATGAGGCCCCAAAGAATGCTCTGGATATGGGCTGCGGCACGTCAGCCGTGGGACCCAGCATTTACAAGCACTCGCCCTGGCCGGTGCGGGTCACGTGTGCTGACGTCTCCGCGGTGGCAATCCGCCTGATGCGTGAGCAGCTGAGGAACAGACCGGTGCAGCCGAGGAACCTGTCGTCCAGCCTTCTGTTCCTGGAACTGGACTGTTCCCAACTTCTGCAGCAGTTCGGCCGCGGCAGTTTGGACTTGGTTGTAGATAAAGGCACGACGGATGCTCTATTGAGATCAAAGGAGGGTCTGGCCAAGGCTGGACAGGTTTTACAGCAGTGTCTCGGGGCCCTGCGGCCATCTGGGTCACTTCTACAGTTTTCGGATGAAGACCCAGATGCTAGACTCTTATGGCTGGAAAAGCAGAGTGGGGAGCTGGGGGGTGGAGCCACAGGGGTCAAAGTGCAGGAGGTGGGAACTTTAAGGGGTATTCCTTATTATTGCTATACAATAACCCTCCCCAGTTCCCCCTTAGCCTTTGACTCATAACTGCCCAATTTTTTTTCTTTATTGAAATCATTGAAAGAATTTTTGAAACCATGTGCTTAAACATTTACATGTACAGTAATATCCCCTGAATAAAATTCTCATTGTGCACCATTTGATGACATATGACTGTGCGATGAAGGTAATAGTAATACTGTTGGATGTTTTGGAAGCACTAATGCATACCCTGTACAAAAGGAAGTTTAAGAATTCTGAGAACAAAGTTTCTAGATGCTATAATTGCTGTGGGGTTTGTGGGATGGCACAATGAATAAATTCTGATATATAAACCCAGAAAGCATGAATAGAGCTGATTAGAATAAAGATATTTATCTGTTTCACAGTAACAGCATCTGGTCTAGACAGTCTGCAAATGTATTTTATCTATTTTGACCGAATAAGCAAGGTTACAATTAATATCAAACACAGTTTCAAACTAATAACAAACTGTTCTTACTTGTAGGTATAGATATATTAAAATCAAGAGTTCAAATTCAGTTACAAAAGAAAATGAAACCTACAGAAAGTGTAACGTGAGACATGTTGACTCGTGTAGATCTTCCTTCCTTAATTTCTTGGTTTGGTTTTCAAAACAAGGCATCGAAAAAGTCCATCTCTGTTCCCCACTCGGTTTCCTCATTTTCTTCTCCCATGCAGAAGTCAGGAGGGATGAAGTCCTCGGGGTTCCCCAAGCCTAACATGTTGTTGAAAAAGCTGGAAAAGCACAGAGCAGTACTGCACACTGTCCGTATCAGACTAAAATGTTTAGTATATAAAAGGTAATTTACAGATATTACATATATACAGCATATTAATTTAGAGGATCAGTTTTAGGGCACTGGTCAAGGGTTTGACCAGCAACATTCAGGTTAGTGGTCTGTGCTTTTGATCTGCTCTCCATCCAGTTTTAAAAAATAATTAACAGGTATTTAAATAGGGTACCCTTTTAATTATTAAATCACTGCTTGGTTGTAATCCTTATAAACCACACCTGCATCAACAATTAGTGTGCCTTCTCTTTGCTTATACACCTGACTATCCTAAACGAAACCATACGAAACATAAAAGGTTACCTAAAGAGAAGTGAACTATTTTATGTAGAGCCCGTACCTTGTTAATACCCATCCGGTGCTGTTGCTGTAGTAGGAACTGCTGACTGGCAGACAGCCGAATTCAGTAAATGTAGAGTAATACTTGCCTACGAAAGGATGAAAAAATATCTGAGAATAAGCAGGTGGACATTTCAGGTCCAGAGAGTAAAAATCCTGAACAGGATTTTGTTTCAACCAACCAAATGAGTACTATGTGACTAGGATTCTTTATGCCAGGGGTGGGCAATTCCTGGAGCGCCGTGGTCCAGCACGTTTTGGTGAATTCCCTGCTCAGAAACACCTGGTTCACCTCACCGGTTAATTGTCAGGTTTAAGTGAACCCTGACAATTAACTGGTGAGATGAACCAGGTGTTTCTAAGCAGGGAAATCACCAAAACGTGCTGGACCAGGGCCCTCCAGGACCGGAATTGCCCACCTCTGCTTTATGCTCAACTTGTAGGTTAAAACAAAATCCTGGTCTAGATTTTTGCTTTCTGGACCTGAAATGTCCGCCTCTGAGAATAAGCCTTCTTTACAAGTACTGGGATTAACTGTTTATAGACAGACTCTAAAATGTCAGGCTGGAAGAGAACATGGGGTAGCGATCGAGATGCAGGCAAATGCAGAGTGACCACAATGCCTGTTTTTCCTGGTGTCCTCCCCCTTGGTGACTCCACTATCTTCCTTACCTTCTGTTTCTGGAACTTCTCCAGTCCAAGTATTGACAAGTAGACCTTGTCCAGGAGCTGAAGAGCTACCAAGGACCACCTGACCCAAGAGCTTGGCCTCACGGGGAACCTCCATGGGGTGGAAACGCACCCTGAGTGGGATCCTCTTGCAAGTGTGGTTGCGATAGGAGATGTCGTACATCACATGCTGAAAGAAACGGAGAAGGTATGCATGTTCTACCGGCCACAACCAGCATGAGTTTGAAGATATCGGTGTCTGTGTGCATTCCACTGTCTGTTACCTTTCTGAACAACATCAGTTTGTCTGTATGAAAACTCTGGCTGTTGTTGCATCCAAACTCTCTGAAGCGCACCCTCTTCTGTAGGGCATCGTAGCTGAACTTCGCCTTAGCGAAATACTCCCCTTCCAGAGCTGCCTAAAACACGGAGAGAAAAACAAACGCAAAATATGCCATCGATCCGGTTTCCCCAGCACTGTTCCACCTTTCCGCTCGCCGTCGCGATTCATTAACACGCAAGGAGGGAACGTGTGTTACACGTGAACTGATCAGTGTGCGACATGAGCGTTAAAGCCCCCCTGAATTTAGGATGCTGCGTGATGTGGAGTGAGACTTACGATAGTTAGACTCCCGACCACCAGAGGCGGGGACCCTGTAGGATATGTCCATAGACAGATTCTTAGAAAACATTAAAACATTTCCGATGGCAGTTGTAAGATTAAAAAGCATATGCACTGAGTTGATAAACTTTACGCAAATGCATCGATTCATCACCCAGATAAGCACCGACAACACTTACATCCACTTACATCCTCATAATAAAGAATGCATTAACTACCAATTAAAAATGAAGTACTCGTATGTATACGCAGTTTATTACATGTACTATAACAAATAAGACAAACACTTTTAATAAAAAAAACACGTTCACTTACTGCAGTGTCGGGGTTTTTGAGCCCAGACATTGACAGCCAGACACAGCGAGAGGGTGAGCAAAGCTAAGATCTGCATGGTAGCTGATGAGCAGAGGAAAGCCGAGTCCTCCGCTCCCGAAGCTACGCTGCTTATATGCGGCGCTTCCTGCTAAACTAGGAGCCGGATCCGCTTTCCGCGGTTTCTGTGTCGCTGGTGAGGGAGGTACCTGCCTCAGTGTTTTCATCACTTTAGCCAGGAACTCCAGGGGCCTTCGCACGTAACCCCTGCCGTTACTGGGGTGAAAGCCTACAGCATGCATGCGTTTTTTGACCGCTTTACCAGCAATTCTCCAATAGCCTATTTGCTGCTTTATATGATGGAACATGACTGCGCAAACAGCAATATATCTATACAGGAAGCATGGATGACACGCATGTTGTTTGTTTCGGGATGTTTCTAGGGGTGGGAGTTTAATCTTACCAACAGTGCAGTGTAGGAGGCTACTGCAAAAGCCAGTGACGGATTTGAAACGGTGCCAGGCCCGTGTCGCAAGCATCGCAGGAATCTGCGGCATCACAATCATATGATTAGGTCAGGGATCATTTGCACGACAAGAACCGTATATTATTACTTTGCATTTTTAAAAGGTGGCAACGGCAATGATTGGAAATGATTGAAATCTCTATTCAGATTTTCTGTGCGTATCTTAATAATCTGAAAATAAGATGAACAAATACGTGACAACAACGGTTTAATGCAATATACAGCACCGTAAAATAATGCAATAAAATTGTATAGCCTAAGCATGTTGCATATTTTCTTAAGTCATATCATTTGTCAACTGTATTCTTTTGTAACCACACCAAATTCCTCAGACATGTAGTGTCCCCGTTGAATAAAGTGTCATTCTAAATGAACCATCTGTTGGACAGTGTGGCAGGGTGGTTCTGTGGGTGCAGGCTCTCCCTCTGGGGACCCCTGCCTGAGGCCCTGTGTGTCCTGAGAAAGGGCTTCCAGGCTCACCATGATGTATACTGAATACTGGACGATGGGTTTATAGAGGGATTGTTTGACATTAATTGGAAAATGTTCCATCTGGCAACAAACAATCAAACTGAATTAATTTGACTGAAATGTGATGATTTACCAGTGATGTATTGCACATAGTGTTAACATCACGCAAAGTTTATCTCGCAGATCAGTGGACTCGATGTAAATAGCTGATTCATTACCGGCTAAAACCTGTCCAGCCGCAATCCCAGTCACAAGATCTCAGCAGTTCCTGCTGCAGTTCCTCACTTTAAAATGTAAAAGTTAAAAAAATGTAAATATTGCTACGTTGAATTGAATTCTTTATTGTCATTGTACAGGTACAGTAAAACTGAGCATGTTACTCCATAGTTAATAGTACAGCAAATATATAAGTAAATATAGCTATTAAATATAGAATAACTGAACACAAGGTTCAGAACGAACTACGAAGCAAAGAGGTGGCATTCAAATTCACGGTCACTCAATCATTATTGCAGAATTATTCATATATACATATATGTGTGTATGTGTGTGTGTGTGTGTGTGTGTGTGTGTTACTATATGCATTGCATAGATATTATACTTTGAAAGCAGTGTCATGTCTGGAGTAGTGGACAATATTGCAGGTTATAAGCAGCCGGAAAGTTATCGGCTCAAATCTCAAGGTTGGTAGGGAGACCTCACCTTTAACCCCTAATTGCTCCCAGGATCAGAAGGTCGCTGGTTTGAATCCTGATGGAGCCCTTGAGTAAGGCCCTTAACCCCCAATTGCTGCAGAGGTGCTGGGGAAATGGCTGGTCCTGCATTGGGGCCCCAAACTGTACGCTCGTCTCTGTGTGTGTGGGTCTCTAAAGAAGAGCATGATGGGATATGTGAGAAGCAGCATTCCCATGCAGCCATACTCAGACTTGTACGAGTGCTAAGTACATGCCACGCCATTTCATTTATGGGTGTGTTTCAGTTCCTGCTGTTACCCTGGATTACTTTTACTTCCCTGAATAAAATCACGTGCAGGACAGTTATCTATCTCCTTGTGACCTTACAAACATCAGAAATAACTTGCTTTTCTGCCTGGACTCAGTTTTAAAACCTTTACTTTTTATCAACCTTATTGTGACCATTTAATAATGAACAAAATATCGAATGTTTACATTTTCTTTAACATCAAGTAACTGTGCAATGTAACACACTTCCATATAGCTAACATCCTGCTTCCATTAGGGGTGGGCAGATAGATCCAAATATCGATGGTATCGATACCAACATTGGTTTTGGTATCGGATCGATACTAGTGTGATGGATCGATACTGTTCCAATTTCTCTGCCCTACATTCATGCTCTGCTCGCTCTGCTGCGGTTTGTTGTTGTAGTGTCACGTGACTCAGCGGCGTGAGCGCGAGCGGACAGGCTGAGTGAGAGTCGCGCGGCAACACGGCAGAGAAAAAGAATTAGAGCCAAGAGTAGTTTGTGCTTTTCTTCAGTTATTTGCACTTTGTTTACTTTAATTGTCACAAATAACCGCGTGCACTTTGTTTATAAAAGCAGATTTATTTCTTATTGTTCTTTCTACAACCACAAATCAGGAAAAGTTGGGACAGTATGGAAAACGCAAATCAAAAAGAAAGTAGTGATTTCTAAATTTACTTTGACTTGTATTACATTGAAAACAATACAACAGCACATTATTTAAT
>JAODKN010000002.1:11310966-11332276 GCA_026774425.1 Petrocephalus zakoni
AATGGTGCCATCACAGAAGTGCAAGTTACCTTTGCCAAGGGCACTGACACAACCCCATACCATGACAGACTCTGGCTTTTGGACTTGTTGCTGGTAACAGTCTCGATGATCCTTTTCTTCTTAGGTCCGGAGCACACGGCGTCCATTTCTCCCAAAAAATACCTGAAATACTGATTCATCAGACCACAGTACACGTTTCCACTGTGTGATGGTCCATCCCAGATGCCTCCGAGCCCAGAGAAGTCGACGGAGCTTGTGGACACTGTTAGCATAGGGCTTCCTTTTGGTACAGCACAGTTTTAACTGGCATTTGCGGATGTAACTACACATTGTGGTACTTGGCAAAGGTTTGCCAAAGTAGTCCTGAGCCCATTTTGGTGATATTGCTTATAGATGAATGACATGACAATTGTTGATGCAGTATCGCCTGAGGGATCGGAGATCACGGTTGTTCAGCTTAGGCTTGCGCAGGCTTGTCCAGTTTACTTGAATCTTTTAATTATGTTACGCACTGTCCAAGGTGAATTATTCAAATCTCTTCCTATCTTTGAGGAACATTGTTAAAATGTATTTTGCCAACGTATTTGTTGGCAAACTGGCGATCCTCAGCCCATCTTTCCTCCTAAAGGGCTAGAACTTTCTTGGATGCTGCTTTTGTACCAAATCATAATTACACCTGTTGAAATCACATCATTATTTAGCCAATTTACCTCATTACTAGCCCTAAATTGCTCCTGTCCCAACTTTTTTTTAAATGTGTTGCAAGAACCAAAATTGGAATACGTGTTTATTTTGTAAAAAAACAATGAAATTCACGAGGAACACATTAAATAATGTGCTGTTGTATTGTTTTCAATGTAATACAAGTAAATTTAGAAATCACTATTTTCTTTTTTTTATTTGCATTTTCCATACTATCCCAACTTTTTCTGATTTGGGGTTGTAAATGTGGAATGCAGAAATCACAAAATCATTTGGTGGTTATTGAAAATTAAATCAGATTTAGCATACTGATGATGTATTGCCGTCTCCCACATAGTACACAAGCTGCTTCTGTAAGTAAAAAGTATTGGTATCGGTGATATTGGCCCTGTGTTTACTTGTATCGGATCGATACCAAATTTAGCAGTATCGCACACCACTAGCTTGCATTATTGTTTTTTTTTTTGGCTTGCATTATTGTCACATAAGGAAGTACAGACTTGATGACGCAGATGTTACACTAGAGCCAATGGACGCACAGCAGTTTGGAGCCTGTTTATTCCGCCTGCGCGCCACGAGTCTTGCCCGGAGTTTAAAGACATGCAGAGTGACGACCCTTCAGTTTCCCATAGTGTGTCCACTGTGTAACCTGATGTAGTTTTTTTATCTTTAATCTGGAGCGCACATAGTAATGGGTAGTAATACAATATCCTACTTTGAAAACCGAGGAACATTGCAATTTTAAAATTGAGTAACCTTTTTACTGAATGGTTTGTTGAGATGTTGAGTCATGATAGGACGTTTCGTAATGGTAAAATCTTCGTAGACATGTGGTTCGTTGTTTGCTTATTTGTTTTTTACTTTAGGTGGCTGAAAATATACAGGGGAAAGCGCCACCTATTGGTAAAAATGAAGAATCACGGGGAATATTAGTAAACGCTCGGATTAATCCGAATACATATATGTACGTATATACTGCGTAAATCCTTAGCAAAACGCAAAAAAAACACGTTTAATTTCAAGGCTTTTATATTTTTCACGTTTACACACCCAAAACAACAGTAAAGCACGTTTTCTTTAAATCGAACAAAGTCATTCGAACAAAGTAATCTTCTGACGAAACAAAGTAACGTATCTAAGTGCAGGTAAAAGGTATACGAAAGTTAATCTGCATTTTGTAGGAAAGTTTATTATAAAGAATTCGGGTCACTTATCTGATTCTGTGCTCAGGAAGTCGTTTAGATTTAAACTTACCGAGACTAAAATCCCCGTGGTTGGGACGCTATTGGGAGGAACTGCGCATCCGCAAATCTGGGCTCTACACAAGGCGCCCATTCACCTGCCCGCGGAGACCCCCGCAGGTCTCCGCCGAAACCCTATAAGGGCGCTGATGACGCGTGCTTCGGGACTCCCGCACGCCAAGCGACGTCGAGGGGATGCCGCCGCGTCATCCCCCCGCCCATACACACACACTCTCTCCGGGGAGTTCCCTGGCGCCCCTGTGATTGGTGAGAAGGTGAGTAAAACCAGGAACACCCCTCGTCCCCCTTACTACCTGACCAACTAGTCCGCTACGTAGGCATGTGGAAGCTCCCGGACAGACGCTGAACGGTATTCTCCAGTACTGGAAGATCAGGTCCCACGGATCCTTATATCACAGAACGTCCGGCGGGGCAAAGAGAAATGTAATTTCAGTGGTTTTCTATCCTTTATTATGAGAATATGTTTTCAGACAGTTATTGGAATTACTACTTTAGATAGTAAATGGCATTACTTTGGTTTATTGATAACAGTGTAAAATATTTTGAGGTGTCATACTGGACAATTGTCTGAAATGGGTGCTCCAAAATTTGCAGTTATATCTCACTCAGGGGTTGCAGTCTTTGAATTAATTAGGTTGCACCGTCGGTGCGAGAGTGAAGACATAACAGAGAACTTTTTACATATAAATGTACTGTACATTGGATTGATTGTTGAGTGAATGTAAGAGATTTGTTAGTTACTACAAATATACTGATAAATCCAATGTGTAACTGGTGTGTTTCAGTCCATATTTCCCGATTTCCCGGGGATAAATTGATATTCAGTGTGGTCCACGGGGTGATTGGCAGACTTAAGGTAGGCTTTGTCAATGGGGAAACACTAAACTCAGCGTGGGTGATCCCGGTTACTCAATATGACCACTAGATGGCATTGTTTCATAGAGAATAGATTCAGCTATCTGTTGTCACTTTACACCAGGGGTCTCCAACTCCGGTCCTGGAGAGCTACTGTCCAGTAGGTTTTCTCTCCTACCTGCCTTCTGATGAGCCACAACTGTTCTCAGGTAAATACCAGGAACAGGTGAGGCTCATCAGAAGCCAGGTGGAATAGAAAACCTCTCCAGGACTGGAGTTGGAGGTGCCTGATTTACACAATACAATAAATTAAGAGATGTGTGTTTCTCTTACCCGCCCAGTGCGGCAGATTGGAACTGCTTCCATGAATCTGAGCGCATCTGTCGTCCTTCTTATGGTGAGTTGCTAGCATTTTATCTCCAGCACTTTAACAAAGCAACAGTCTTCATGCAATGTGCTTCTCCGGCGTCCCCTCAGACACTGCATGGCCTGGGCGTAGCCGAGTCCGGCTGTGATCAGGCCCAGTTCCTGCATGCCAACGGCACCTGCATGGACTGCCCCACATGCAGGCCAGGACAGCAGCTCTCAGAGGTCATTCTCATATAGATACCTTCCTATAGATTGGTTTCTACACTACTTTTGTTCTTAAGAGTCACAGTCAAGGGCGTAGCTTTGGTTTGAACACTGGGGGGGGGGGGGTTGAGGTCCTCATCCATTTAGAGACATGATTATTGGGGGGTTGTATTAGCCAGTTTTAATTATTGGGTTCAACCGTGACATTCCTGATTTGATGCCTTATTACCTCACTGATATTGCTCTAACTTGGCTACTGTTACTGGTTACTGGATATTACTCAGGTCCCTGAAGCATGTGTAATATAGCCGGTAAATTGATACAATCATGTGTCGAGCCGACACGCCCTCTTCTGGAGAAAACCATACTGGAGGACTACACCCAGTGTGAGTTAGCTGTGCTGAGGGCCTCGTCTTGCTCCCACCCCAAAACCTCCAGGACTGTGGGTATGGCGATGGAGGAGGAGGACACTGCGAGCGGTGTGAGGAGGGGGCGTTCAGTGCCGACACGGGCCTTGCCCCCTGCTGGCAGTGCACAGAGTGTGCCCTGCTGAACCGTAGGGAGCAGCAGCCCTGCATCCCCATCGCCAACGCGGTGTGCGGCCCCTGCCTGAAGGGGTGAGTGGGGCGGCACGACCCCCATCGCCGTGCCTCAGCAGAAACCATAGACACTGATGGATTGCTTCTTGTGCGCGTCCAGGTTTTATGAGCTGAAGAGGAAGAGCAGAGTGACCGAGCCTCTCTGCATGCCGTGCCTCGGCGCCTTCGGGGGGGTCCGCAGGGATTGTCTACCCCCTGCCCCCAGGGCAGGTATGGCAGGTGAGCAACACTGATGCAACACAAACATGTTAAAGATGGCTTATGAGCCACAGTGGCTAGCTGTCAGCTCACCAGTGGGCTGTGCCCATGCTCACGAGCCTTCCTGCGGGAATGTTAGTCATTGTGGATCCGTCAATAACTCCTCAATAACGCGAGTCCCCTCTCAAATTAAATTCCCAGGACCGACCACCACCATTCCCAGCATGAAGCCGCATGGAGATTCGAGAAGAAGTGTGTGGAGCCATACTTTACTTCAAATCCGGAAATTCTTTGATGGCCTCAGTATTGGCTGATCTCGCTGTTGTTTGTGGCTCCTGACCGTAGGGGCGGAGCCTGTTGCAGCGCCGGTGGCTGTGATTGGCTCATCGTCTGCTGCTGCCGCATTCTTCCTAGTGCTGTTGCTGTGGGTGTTGCTGTTGACAGCGGAGAGACTGAGTGAGCATACACACCGACACTCAGACAGATGCACACAGCTACATCTCCATCACACACAGCCTCCCCGAATCAACCCCCCTCACACACAACCACTCCATAAACCCCCAGATCAGGCTCTGTCATCTCCTCCCAACAGCTATTTCATTAGCCATAAAAGTCATCAGTCATTGACAAATCACTGCAACCCCTAAACACCAACCTTCTCTCTGATTTGGATGAACAAGAAAAAAGGTCCAGGCTTGTCTCAAGGCCCAGGGGTATGAATGCTGGATCCCTGAGAGCGCTGCTTCCATGCAGCATACCCAGTGCCACACCGCTAGCCTGTCCCACGAGTGAGGAGGAATCGCAGCAGCAGAATCCAGATGACACCTCCAGGTACTGTGTGTGTGTGTGTGTGTGTGTGTGTGTTGGGGGGTGTTGCTAGAGAATGGGGAGGCAACAGGGTGATGGCAGGTTGAATGCATGGCCAAAGAATAAAAGGACAACATTCCTGTGTATTTCTATAAAAAAACCTCAAAGCAGAACTCTCCTGAACCAAGAGGAAGACGCATACGCCCCTTCTATTGTTATTAATGTAACCACGAACATCAAGCCAGTCAGTCAAGGCCAGGGTGAGGACTGTGAGTGGGAGGGGCCAGAGGAAAGCCAGCTGTCCTTGAAGGAGGTAGGGCATGCAAAAACGACTCAGTGGATTGTCTTGCTAATAGGTGCACCATCCTGGTGTGACACGTGCACATCATCTCACCCTCCAGTAACATTTCTTTGTCTCATATTTTTGGACACAGAAGAAAAATCTGAGCATTAAAGCTGTTTGTGTCATCATTAACATTAAGAAGAGATACCTAATACTTCTACAAGGTTATGAACTCCTCACCTTGTAGATTGTGTGTGTGTTTATGCTGTCTCCTGCAGATGCAGATGAAGCTACAGGAAATCTGTGCGATGACTGCAGGTAGGTATCCTCCCAGTGAGGTATTTTAAAGGCAGCATGTTGGTTAATGACACAGAGGGTTCCTAAAGGGTCCCTGCTGTTGTACCATAAATAAGTTACTAAATGCACATGCCAGCCATCTTCTAATAACTGCTGTACTGGAGCCCATCTCCTGATGTATAGGGCGCAGGGTAGGGGAGCCCTGGATAGGATGCCAGCTGACATTGTGACTTTGTCGGTGTCAAGGTCTAATGCTGGAGGAGCTGGACTACGACACTGTGCATGAGATGTCCTTGCTGATTGATGCCCCGGGCCACCGGAGCAGCCTTAGGAGACTGGGCCGTGCTCTGGGGGTCTCCCCAGAGGTGCTGGCCAACATCTGTGGGTTCCAGGAGTTATTCCAGTACCTGAGCACCTCAACCTGTACTCTGCTACCACAGCTGGCAATGGCCATTGCCTCACTGCCCCGCCCTGACCTGGTGGCCAGGATGCACCAGTGCCTGCTGGCAAGGCGCAGCCTGGAACCCAGAGGGTGCAGGACAGAGGCTCCCCGTCACCCAGTGAAGGAGCCGTCCTGGGGCCCTCAGCTTTGACATATCAGACAAATTCATAGATGCTCTGCGGAGGGGGGGGTACTGCCCACTGCCTGAAGGACAACTTCACTCTCTTAGGAGGACATTTCACTGCCTGAAGGACAACTTCACTGTCTGGGGGAGCATTTCACTATGTGAGGCACACTTCATTGCCTGAGTGGTATTTCTTTAGTTTGTTAACCAAACTTCCATAGAGTTATTGAATTGTACATCTGTGAACCTTATTTTTAGTCAACTGAAATAACAGGAGTTTATCAAAGTGTCACATTACATAATGTGTTTTGCTTAGCATATTTTGTTACGTTTCAGTAAGGTGACTTAGGCTAGGTGCAATACAGAGAGGAATGACAGCCAGACATCCCCGGCAACCCATTACATCCCTAATCTCCCCCACTACACCACCTACTGACCGAGTGACCGGTCAATCCTGATGGTTTGAGGCGGAGGACATGACCAACCTAATAATTCCTCTGCCACTAATAGGTTAAAATCCTGTGCCCCTCAGCACCTCCTGCGTGAGTGTTAAATAACCGCTGGATTCCTGAATTATTCAGCTCCATGTAACCAAGCCCCAGAAGCAGTGAGCAGCCCTGTGTTTGCCATTAAAAATGGATGAGGAGGCTGAGGGGTGATCGAAGGGTAATAGGGGCACTGTCTGGAGAAGAAGCACGACTTAGAATGTGGTATCCTCATATTTTATTAATTGTTTTGAAAGACGGGGGGCTTTAGAGATTTATGTTGCTGCAGTGGACTTCCAATTGATCCACCCCACCCAAATCAAATCAATATACAGAGGGGGAAACGAGACAAAGCTCAAACCACCTTTACCTTCTACTGTCTGCAGCTTTTTCTTTCAGTTTTTTTACACATTAAATGTGGGGTATGGTGGGAAAACGTGTTAAATGTTTACGTATACAAATGAGCGCCCCTTTGAGCCATTTGCGCAAATGAGCAGAATAAAAGACTGAGCGTCTTTGAGTTTCTGTTCGTTTTCGGTGCGCGTCCAGCTTATTCTGATTGTATGCGTAGGCCAGACCTTGTTAAGAAAAAAGCCCCTTTGAAGTGCTAAGGAGGCAGCGTAAGCGTGCTCCCCTCCCAGGCCGCCATCGCCCGTCGCTATGGCAGCAAGTTCCTGGGACGCAAACCGCCGACGACGGCAAGTCCCTCCGGCCGGCCCGCGCACGTCTCGCTAGGCAGACAAACGCGCGCTTGTACCGAACTTTAAAGTGGCCAATAAGGATCGATCAAGCGGCGCCGACGCTCCTCGGCCGGAAGGCGACGCTCGCGCGCCCTCGCGCAGTCCGCCGCGCGCTGTCCACGTCCCCGTGAGTCGCGCGCATCTCTCTGTCGTCAAAAAAAGTAAAAAAAAAAAAATCGTCCAAACATGGCGGAAGGCGCGACGTCTCTGAGGGAGATGCGGGCGCAAATGGGTGAGGATCTCCGTTCCGAGGCTGTTCGCTGCCCTGCCGTGTGGCCTAAAGTCGCGCTAAAGTCGCGCTGGGGGCGGCTGCGTCCCGGGCGCCCGCGGTGCCTCGGCTGGGATGTTCCGCGGAGTCCCATCCGAGCCGCACTTCGCCGGCAATGTGACAAGTTTCCCGGCGGCCGGCCGGCTTCCCTCCCGCAAACTTTGGCCGAGTTCAGTAGGTGGGCGACGCGGAGGGGTTCGGTCCCGGGCTTCGGGGAAGGCGAGGGACCGCCGCCCTCCCGCGGAACCGGCTGACATCTGCTTTGTGGCCGGCGGCCGGGGCCAGTTTTCCCGCGGGGTCCCCGTAATGAGACGGACGTGGGTTCCGCTAGCGATCGGTACCGAGCCGGTAGTGCCGCCTGCACCGGCGCGGGACGGCGCTATGCTCCGGTAAGCGCCTTCGAACTCCTCGGCCAAGTTCGCAGCTAATGGGCACCTCGGCGGCGTTTCCTCCGGAGAGTCCCCGCGTCCGCTTGGCGCGGTGTCGCCGTGGAAGAAGCCGTAGCCGGTGGATCTGAGTGCTTTGAATCCGCCCTGTGCGGTACCGACTCGCAGGGCAGACATGCGAGGTGGCTGGAGCTTTGGAAGTTGTCTCCTTATCGTAATATCGATTGCCAAAGGAGATAATGATGCTGATTTTCAGGGAGTCATTGCCGCTCCAAATAAAGCCGGATTTCTCTGACTTGAGTTTCATCCGACCACGAAGTATTACCGAGACGTTTGGGTCCGAACCGTGTCAGGACGGGGTGGTGGGCGTCTGACTGGCGAAGGGACATCAAAGGAAAGGTCCCTTTGTTAATGTAGGGCACGAAATTTCCCCGTAACCCTTATAGTTTATGGCATAGTTGTGATGGAAAATAATGAAAAATGACAAGTAGTTTGAGTATGGTGTCGCGGTTTGGTGAGCATATGCAGCTTTAGAATCAAGGTGTCATTTATCTTGAAACTGGTACGTGACCGAGCAATTAAATGGCTTGGGTTTTGAACTTCCTCCGAACACGTCACGTGATTAATCGGATTGCGCATAGTTGTGACTCAGGGAATCGGCTAAGTCGGAGCCCACATGTGTAGCAGAAAATCGCCGGGCCGCTGCTCAGTCCCGCTGTGGAATTCCTGGAGCCCACACTTAAACATCCGCAGTATTCATCCTCCTCGGTTGGCACTTTGTCTGATGGCTAGCTAATGTAGCCTCAGAGAGAGAGGGAGAGAGAGAGAGAGGGAGGATTGTGTCCAGTGACCTCTTTCCGCAAGCACAGAAACGCCTGAAATGGAGAACTGACCTACAGCTATGGGAGTATACAGGAAGTCAGAAAGTGGGAGTGTGTATGTTTCTGTGCATCCATGTGAATGTGTGATTTAAAGCTAGAAACAAGCTGACATTTTTGTAAACAAGTTTTGAAGGTAATTTTGCAAGATTTAAGGTTAAAAGAAGATGTAAAAATAATAAAATTTAAGATTCTGGCAATGAGTGGAACTTTTTTTGAAATAGGAAACGATTAGCATCTTAATGGCAATATTAGAGACCTGGGTCCTCACATCTTACATTGCTTGAGATAAGGTTGACAGTTTCATTCTATTCTTGACTAGGTCATGCAATGATGATGCATTTTTGCAAATGAGCATGTAGGTGCCATGGAAATACCATTACCTAGTACTCCTGAAATTCAAGACCTGACAAGTTGTAGCTTCTTTTATGGACAGGAGGTCATTTTTTATGTTTTATTGGTGGCTCCATTAAAAAAACACCAAATTCCATCACAGGATGTATAGATTGAACTCTGATGAATGTTGGCTGATGTTTGATCTTCGAATCTGGTATGATTTACCCATAATGTCATGAAATATAGTATCTCAACGAGTATGGTGTGTATTGTAAAGATGTGTGTGCAGCATATATATTGTAAAGATGTACCTGGATATATTTTCAATACAATTTACTATTGTGTGTGGACACTTAAGTAGTTTTATTACATGCCAGGTAAATGGTGGTTAAACTGTTCTGATTTTTTCAAACTGGCTTCCCAGTGATGTGTAGTTTTCTTTAGGGACTGACTTTGTTTCCTGGGAGACACCTCTGAGGCAAACAAATCTTTCCTACTCATGAGCTGTTTGTTATTGACCACAAGTTTAGGGGCCACACAACACGTAAGGTTCCTTATTTGGTATCTACTTTTCTCGAATGCATTTTACCATTCCCTGTTCAGTGTTCTCCAGGTTACCTAGCCTTATCAGAGCTGCTGTGTCTGGAATGTGCTTCAAACAGACCGATAACATCTCTTTTTCTAGACAGGTTAGGAATTAGGAAGACAGGAAATGTCATTGAAACATTGGGCGCTTTTCCACTGCACCAAGTATGGTACTTTTAGTACTTTTGCTTCTCTATTGACTTCAGGTCGAGTACCAGTACCAAAAGTTCAAGTACTGAAAGTGCCAAACCAGTTGAGGTATTTCTTTGGTACTTTGGGGCGGAACAATTTCTTTGTCGATTTGGTTACGCAGATAACTTCGTCCTGAAACTCGACACAATACAATACACCGTCTTGAAAAAAGTTATGAACTCAGAAAACAACAATACACAAAGTAAAAGCTAATATTAATTATGATCTGATTGGAAAAACAGATATGACAAGATCTGGATGGCATAATGAAAAATTTAAAATATTTTATTTAATATACTAGGGCAGTGACGTATTGGAGGCAATTTCCAGATATAGCGATGTTTTTGTTGTAATTTTTTTAAAGCAAACATTAGTTAAGAAATTTCTCACAATGCCATCTAGGAGTGATTTAAATAGAAAAGTTGAGAATGATTATGATAGTCTCGGAGGACGCATGCAGTGCGTGTTTCAACACATGCAAAAACAGCGGGGAGAAACTTCTACCTGATTTTAAAAACATATATATTGGATAATCTATAAATGGAATAATCATTAAAATCGCAAAGTTGGCTGCTTTTCTTTTTTTTTCCCCCTATACCTGAATAAAAATGCTTTAGCGAAACTGAACTAACACTCTGCGCTATAATGTCCATGCAGAACTGAAAGTATGAAAAGCCTGATCTCAGTCTAGCTGACTAGTGATGTATGAACTGCATGTGCATAACATGCGATGGTACTTAATATCCAACATTGTCCAGCTGTACACTACAGCCACTTTTTCATATTCAGTACAAAGTGTCCCGCCTCACGCTGTGCTTTTATTCAGCGCTGTTACCAGTTTACGCCGGTGGAAAACCAACATAAAAGAAGTACCAAACTTTATTGAGGTACCAAAAGTACGGTACCTGCTGTGGTGGAAAAGTGCCTATTGCTCCATGTTAATAATTTGTCCAGTTTAACCTCTGTAAGATATTTAAGCAGTACATATGATCCAACTTCCTGGCTGGCTGGGTTATTCGTAAAAAAACACATGCTGCATTTAGCTGATGGGTGGGAAGAACAAATGGCCATCTTGGAGGTTTACAGCACTTGCGGCTGACAGTCTGACATACTTATCCAACGTCAACAGCAACATCCAACAGCATTTAAATCCATTGTGTTCCTGGCCAATTAATCAAAATTTGACCAGCTCTTAATCCAACATAACAATAATGTTGGGTAGTTACGCTCTGTTGAGTGAGAGTGGGGACTCTCAAAGCAAGTGGACGAGCTATGCCCTAAAGCTCCTCCCAACGGTGGAGTAAATGGCGCATCTATTATAGGTGCTCCCTTGTGGTTGAATAGTACACTCAATTTTTGTCTGGCTGGTGTCTGCATTGTGTATATAATGTCTTGCAGTGTCTGGACAGAATCTGTGGTTTATTTGGAGACTTGCAGGTGGCTGCTGCAAAATAGGGTTCCCGGAAGGAGACTTGAGGAAGTATACTTGTGGTTCTGTCCTTGTACTCGCTAGCGGCGGTACGATACTCTGATGGTGCAGTGAAAGCAGCGTAGTTGCGGACAGTATTGGGATTCATTCGACTGCCAGAAGGGAGGATATGGACATTTTTCTAATAGTAATTTTAAATTTTGATTTAATCAAGCGTTTATGTAAATGCTCTGGGAATTAAAAATGATTGAAACTCCCTTGAGTCACTCCCTTGTTTTTAATTAACATGTTCTTTTTATTTGAATTTTATTTGTTCTTTGAATTTGAATCAATTATTAGTTCAATCACAGCTAATGAAGAGTTTGGTTTGGACAATGAAACGTGGAATACATGTTTTGTTTTCAGGACCAGGACTGAAAACAGTGGCATTATCATGTCAAAGAGCAGGCGGGCCTAGCCAGGTCCAGCTGTTTGTGACAGCTCAGCGGGGTTCTGCTCTAGAGCTCTGAGGTGACCACTTCTCATTGTGTGTGCTGCCATGTTGGCCACAGAAAAGGTAGTCAAATGCAGGCTATGGCCAGCACACTGTCTCCCCCCCCCCCGAGGCTCTATAAATAACCCCAGCTTACTGGCCCAGCAGGGTGTTCCAGGTAATCCTGCACAGATCTGCAGCAGGCTGATGGGGAATGGATGGAGGGATGGGAGAAAAATCAGTGTATAGTGTTAATAGGAAAGAGTTATGAAGATAGGAAGGGAAGATGAGAACTTTTGCATAGCACAGTGTAGATGGCATGGCAGCTTTGTCCAGAGAACGTCTTTCTGTGATTTACCAGGTGAGCTCTTTGTGTCGTGTCACCACCTTACCTGCTGGGGGAGCAGGAGCCTTCAGGCTGCAGGGAGACTCCCTCAGCCCTCCCTGAAGTGAGCACTTGTACTCCTATAATGAGGCTGTGTGTTATGTGGTTTTGGAATGTCCTTGGTCCAGTTGCTGGCAGGCCAGTGGTGCACAGTGGATGATGAAAAACCATCTGATATGCTGCTGCCGCTCCTTGTCCCATTGGATGTAGTAAACTACATTTACATCAGTGTGTCTTGGATATGGGCAGTTCATGTGTGCTATACAATAATCTACTGAGGAAGTGTGTAAAGCAGAATGTTTTTGCTCTTTTAGATGGGTGCATTTGGTTGCAAATGGAAATAGGTCTGGTTCTGGTATGCATGCTTCAGACAATTGGGTGAGAGTTGGCCCAGACCTCTCAGACTGTCATCCTGTTGCAGTAAAGTGGTAATAGGTACACATTTGTTTTCTGTGCGGCCCTTGCATTTCGACTGCAACTCATGTGATGTCATTAAAATGAATGCACAGAGGCAGCTGTGTGCTGCTTTTTCATTGGTAAAGGTCGAGACGATTAGGCCCCACTCAGTTGCTCGTATGAAGAATGTCCTCATGCCAGTGGCTGTGTGGTTCCTAGGCTTTTGATCACTAATCCCTGAACACAGAAGGTGTTGCTGAATGAGGGGGTTGACTGGACTCTGCCCTCCTCCAGGATGTGTTTTGTGCTTTTTTGTGTGTGTGTGTGTGTGTGTGATATCTCCTGGCTGGCAGCAAGTCACTGCTGATGTTACCTTATCGTGTTATCTCCAGGCTGTTCTTGCTGTGCCGGTAGCCAACCTGAGCAGCAACCAAGCTCTGCTTAGTGTTTTCCTTCCTGCTATATGCACAAATTTAGTGGCCTTGGAGCTTTGGACTTGTCTAGATGACTTACATGTTGCTCTCGTTTGAGCTTTGAGATTGGCTATAACTGTGAATGTTTCTTTTTTTTGTAAACTAAACAAAGGCAAAGTCTCTGATGTAATTGTGAAAGATTTGTTTTCTGTTGGTATTCAGCTACTGAAATGTTTGTTTTACCAGTAGGTTACATAGCCATCAAGGAACTGAGCTAGTGGCATAAAAAGCTCCACATTTAGGCCGTGCTGTGCCAGTAAGTGGTATCCTGGAAAGATTGCTAAACAGCAGGGGAAAAATAATGTTGCCAGCTGTCTTTCCCTGGACAGCATCATCACAAGGTACCAAGGTACCAGTATTCATTGAAGTCTATTTTGACTGACTTTGCAGATTGAATTCATGTGCTGTCTGAGGTAATCCTAGCCCTTTTTATTAGAGCATTCAGGCACTTCTCTTGTGGCTCTCGGATCTCTTGTGCTATATGATTCTGACAACCTAGAAGGCCAGCACGGCTTTCATTCAGACCATTGGTGGCCATGGTCCTCAGTGTGGATTGGCAGCTTGTCCTGTTCAGCATAGTGAAGGCTTTAGCGTGACTTCATTTGTAGGGTTTGTGCGCGTGAGGACCTTGGTGTTGGTTTCCACGGAACCTGTGTCTGTCACCAGGCAACAGTTGCCGAGCCGTGACTTGCAGGAGTTCCTTTTGTTTCCTTGTCCTGGGCAGAAGTAACATAATGTTTATGGTTCTGGTGTGAAATGGTGCATCTAACATTTGTTTGACAGGACTAAATGGCTCTCTGTGCGCTTTATACTATGTGCCTGTCACTTAAGTGTGCCCCTAGGGATCCTAAGCGTCACATATCCTGTCTGCAGAGGAAGCAGCACCCACCACTCTTCCCAGTGTGGGATTCAGCACTTCTCCATAAATCTTAAAGCTGTGCTGGGAGTGCGATCCGTGCTGTTTGTGGATTGATTCGGCCAGTTGCTCATTAAAACGGACACAAATTTGGCTACGTCACTGAGTGGTTCGTTTTTATTCAGTTAGCATAGAGCTGGGGTGGGCAATCTTATCCGGGTTTTGACTGCAACTCTAAATAGATTGCTAATTAGATATAATTGGTTGAAGAGTCCTCACACCTGGGTTTAAACAGCTGACCTAAAGGTTATCCCAAAAACCTGCATACACACTGGCCCTTAGTGGAAAATATTGCCTACCCCTGCATTGAGGATACCCCTTGTGGGCCTTTAGGGTCAGATTTGTTCAAATGTATACTTATGTAAGTTAGATATGCTTATTTTTTGCATTCTGGGATTAAGTGCCCTGTCAGCTTTTTAGGAGAAGTTAAATAGTTCATTAAATATGTAATTATTGTAGACTGCTTTCTGCCACAATTTCCCCGGTCTTCTATTGGCGTTGAAGGCAAATTCTAGGAGTGAAATAGCTGAAGGTTGCTGATAACATTTTTCCAGAAGCAGGTGTTAGAATGATCTATGGAGTAGTATTTTATTGGGCTAGATTTGGTTTTTCAGGTACCTTGGGCAGTAATGCATTCGTCAGAGATGTTTGTCTTTTAGCCCAGTTTCGCCTGGAGTTGTCTTATGAGCTTGTGAACTGTGAGCTTGTATCCCCAAGTCACCTTGCTCACCCTTGCAGTCACATCTGAGCGCCTCCTTGGGGCTTTTTACACTGTCTTGGAGAGCTGAAGAGGAATAGGGTGCTCTTTTGTTCAGCCCGTAGGTCTTCCATGGGATCCCGGTCCAGTTTCTTGCCTTTCAGCCTACCTTGACTGCGCCCTTAATTACATGGAAGCTCTGACCTTTTCTGACTGTAAAAACAAGTGAGGCTTTCTTGCATAAAAGTATTTTGAAGTCTGACACTGTGGACCCCCCCCCCCCCCAAAAAAAGAGAGATGCTCCTATTGTATCGCCCAACTGTTGGTATCTGCTACTATAGCAACCGTCGGCCGATGGTTAATATTGAGCTGATATTTACCACTAACAACTCCCATTAAAACAGTGACCTATATTGCTTTGCACACCCACGTACTAAATGGCTAGAAAATGTCTGCTATGTGGAGTTATTTTAATGTTAGAGAAAATTACTTTAGAAATACATTTTGCAAACATTGCTCTGCTAAAATTTCATGACCTGGATCTACTTATAAACATATTAGTACAGCAAATTTGATTGGTCACCTTTATGCAAGACAGCCGGCATGTTTACAAGCACAGTTAAGTCAAGTTACAGTTATAGCTGGAGTAGGCCATTTAGTTGGACTGCTGTCCTTTTCCCAGTGTACAAGCACAGGATGGGAATTCATTTATTGACCGAAGAATGCCCAACTCTGCTACGATAGGTGGCGATGACATCACAGTGCTAGGTGGCGTATTTCGTACTGAATTCGAAAAACAGCTGTAGTACATTATACAGCTGGACGATATGCACATGCAGTTTTTGCATCGCTAGTCCGCTAGATTGATATCAGGCTTTTTCATACATTCATACTGTACGGACATTATAGTGCAGGAGGTTAAATTTTTGCTTAAAAATTTTACTGTCATGGAGAAAATTGCAAGCTAGCTTTGTGCTTTCAAGAATTATTCCTTTTATAGATTATCCAATATATGTTTAAAAAATCAGTTTGACGTTTACCTTTGCTGCTTTTGCATGAGTGCTGCATGCGTTCTCCGAGACCATCATAATCTTCTGTCCTGTGGCAGAATAAATGTTTTATTGAAACTTAAACTCCCTGAGCTATAATGTCCATAAAGAACTGAAAGTAAGGAAAAGCCTGATCTGGCTGACTAGAGATGTAAGAATTGCGTGTGCATAGCATGCAATATTAGATTTAATATTGCACATCGTCCGGCCATGTATTGTACAACAGCCATTTATCGAGTTCAGTACAAAATGCGCTGCCTCACATTGTGATGCCATTTAGTGCCGGTACCAGCACCTTGAAGTACCGTACTTTTTGGTACTTTCTTGTAGTTCCAAAAGTTCCAAAAACATGGTGCCTGTTGCAGCCCCCAAAAAAAATCTGTTCTGGTAAAGAAGGCTGCAGTACTGCTGAATAATGCAAATCCGTCAGTAACACAAACAACAGAAAATTTAGTGCAGACAGTATGAAATCAGAGTAGATTAGTCTGAAAATTTGTGAAAAATTAGTCTGAAAATTATCGAATTTATCACACTTGATGATCAGCCCTTCTCTATTATTATAAATATTAAAGATATGCATACAGTTCTAAAATGAGGTGCTCTGGGGCTTATTGTATGCCAGAAAATATCATAAATACTTTTTTCATGTTTTTGGAATGTAATTTTTGTTTTTTAATTTAGAAAAAAATTGAATCTGGTGCATCACTAAATTATTTCCTTTGTGGCAATCAGTGGTTTGTTCTGAGTTCTGACGCGTCCAGACATGGACTGACACTGCAAAGCGAGGTGCTGGGTCTTTCTCTAACAGCCCGAAAGTCTGCAGTAACACAATATAACACTGTCTGGTACTTTGCATATGATGCTGGAAAGCCGGCTGGTACGAGATGTCTGTTAAGTGATTTCTGTCCTTTGCATTGACCCCACACCTCCTCAGCTGCAGCTGCGCAGGCACAAGCAGACGAGCGTCGCAGTCAGGTCGCTAGCAGCCCGGGGCCGGCATCAACAGTGGGAACACCAACTGGTGCCAAGACCTCAGGGGCTCGGCCGGGTAAGGGTCTCCACACGTGTGATGAGCCGCTGTGATGGGCCGTGCTGGTCTGGTGTGTTTCAGTATGTATACCAAGCACAGAAGGGGAGGGGGGGCAAATAAAATAAAAAAAAAAAAGATTTTAGGGTAGAGAGCAGTAGTTGGTGACTAAGGATAATGTGTGTGGTGATGCTGCCATTTGATTTGTGTTGTTAAAAGTCCTAGATGGAGCAGCACTGAAAATAGACGACAAACTTCGAGTGGCCAAAGAGAGGCGGGAGGAGCAGGAAAGGCAGCAGGGTGAGTGGGGCCCACGCTGCCATGTTCCACAGGAAGTGCCTCCGGAATTCTCGCCCTGCTTCCAGCCCGTGAGCTCGGAGCAGTGGCTCGCTTCTGGCAGCCTGCATCAGTAACGACGCATTTCCCCTGGTCCGCGCAGCTGCGCGCGGCTCGCAGATAGAGGAGCGGGAGCGCAAGGCCAAGCTGCAGTACGAGCGGCAGCTGGAGGAGCGCCAGCGCAAGCTGGAGGAGCAGCGGCAGCGGGAGGAGCAGCGGCGCGCCGCCGTGGAGGAGAAGCGCAGGCAGAAGCTGGAAGAGGAGAAGGTGGGTGCACTGCGAGTGGCTCTGAGGAGCCGGGCAGGGGCCACCCCTGTACTCAGTGACGGTGCGGGGGCCCTGAGGAGCCGGGCAGGGGCCGCCCCTGTACTCAGTGACGGTGTGGGTGCCGCCCCTGTACTCAGTGACGGTGTGGGGGCCGCCCCTGTACTCGGTCGTGGTGCGGGGGCCACCCCTGTACTCGGTCGCGGTGCGGGGGCCACCCCTGTACTCATTGACGGTGCGGGGGCCCTGAGGAGCCGGGCAGGGGCCGCCCCTGTACTCAGTGACGGTGCGGGGGCCCTGAGGAGCCGGGCAGGGGCCGCCCCTGTACTCAGTGACGGTGTAAATGAAAGGTCAGGGTGCAAGTGTACAAGTTAAATAGTTCATTAAATATGTAATTATTGTAGACTGCTTTCTGCCACAATTTCCCCAGTCTTCTATTGGCGTTGTACAAGTTGCACTCACAATGTGCAACTTGTACTCTTCAATCCTTTATAGGGCAAAAATAAAAATAATAAATATCTGACAAAGCAGGAATATGATTGGTGAAGGACATTATTATGGAGTCTGGCATTAGGGCAGTGTGTCACTGTGGGTCATCCTGCCTCTCTAGCGTGGCGTTACTGTTTAGTGTACTACTGTGGTAACTTGGTGGTGGGTGATAGGGGCTACTGGCTGTGTATAAATAGGTAGGTAGCTTCAGTTCTGGCCTGCAAGCATTCTCTCCTCTGTTGTCTGCGTGACTGCAGAGGCTCCTCCACTGAAATGTGACCCTTGTGGATCCGTTTTCCTCCCCGGCTGGCAGTGCATATGCAGAGTTACTGGCACACGAGTGACAGTGTAGCAGACTTCCTATCTGGCTGTGTGGGTAAGCCCTGCGGTAGTGCACGCCATGCCGCAGTAGCACGGGAGGTTTGGCGCGCTCTGAATGCTCACGTCTGCTGCAGGAACGCTATGAGGCCGTGGTGCGGCGCACACTCGAGCGCAGCCAGCGCCTGGAGCACAGGCAGAAGAGGTGGTCCTGGGGAGGCGGGCTAACAGCTGATGGCCCCCAAAAACCCGGTAAGGATTTCCCGGTTAAAGCCAGGGCCGTCTTCCTGTGAGAACATAGACCTCTTACCCCAGGAAGGTTTCCATGCACATTAAATGCTCACCCATCTCTCCCAGGCAGAAGCAGGTCAGCAGTGCTGTGGGTCGCCCGGGCCGTAACTCTGACTTGCGGCTATAGTGTGAGCCGCGGGCTCTGAGCCCCCTAGCTGTTTGCTGTGAAGCCTGAGTGAACCCTCTCGCCCTCCAGGTGACTGTGAGGTGGCCACCCCTGCCCCTATAGCTAGTGTAGCGCCCCCCTCCGAACCGCAGGGCCCACAGAAGACGCAAGGTGCTGGTCGTCCCCGCAGTTTTGAAGCACTGGCATTTTCTCTCCACTTGTCATGTGCGCATTCTCTCGCTGCACCACTAACTGCCCCTTTGGTTCTGGGTGTCATGTCGCTCACTAAGCACCACCAGCCACACTCCTCCACTGGGAAGCATGTACCGGCATCGCTAATGCTAAGCTGCAGTACGACACTGAAGAAGGCACTGCTGGTATTCGTGTCTCTTGGCTGCACTAACCTCCATGCATGCATACTTGTTTTTTCATGTGCTGTATTGCAAAAGTCTAATTTTTTTCATGTTCTTGTTGGTTAGCAACAAGCACATTGTCGGGGCTGGGAGTCTGAGATGCTTAAAGCTGGTCAGCTTGGCAGACCAACGATTGCAAATGTCTCGCCGGCGAATGGAATTTTCTTCCATAATGGGCTTTTCTGTGAAGGGGGAGAAAAACATCTTGCTAGAGCTGATGCGTTATTTTGGCTGGTCGGAGCAGGGGCCGTTGGCCGCGCGCTTGGGGAGGCTGGGCCCCGCTTCGGCACCCAGCGTCCGCTCGTCTCTAGCCCCTTCTTCCTGAAACGTCTCTCCCTTTCTCGGGCCTCTCTCTCTGCTAGTTGACAAGCGTTCCAGCTCTACCGTGAACCTGAAGCAGTCTGCAGAGTCTGCCATCAGCAAGCGCTTGTCGTCGTCTTCTGCTGCACTAATCAACTCTCCTGACAAGAGTAAGTAACATGCCCTACCTGCCCCCGCCCCCCACCCCCCCCCCCCATCCATAAGTCCAGGCCCAGTTGTACTCTTTGACCCCTCTTCGCAGCTTTCAGATTGCTTGCTTGTAAGAACACACTTCTTCTCCTGTCATGTGACTATGAGCACACCAGTGGACAAAATGAGACTTCAGCTACAGCAATGAAGATTGTGTGTTTTTCTGCCTCCCCCAGCCTTGTTTTCACAGTCTTGAGTTTTGTTCCCTCACAGCGAGCAGTCAAAGGCCGTTTTCAGTGCCGTGTCTTAACTGTGCCCCCTCCCTTACCCTCCCCCCAGACTGAGATCAACTAAGGCTGTCGTGTCAAATGACTCTCCTGGCTCTCCTTTCGGTTTGTTTGCGTTACCTCTGCTCCTCACGCGTCTGGAGGTGTGCTCTCCTCGTTTTCCCAGGTGCTAAACGGCGCAGCTCCTCTCTGAACCGGTTACCTAGCAGTGGCTCCCAACCAGCAAAGGAATCCCAGAGATCGTTTCTGGGGACACCCTCAGGTGCGGCTCCTCCTCCAGTGCAGACATGTAGAAGCCTTCCTTGCTTTGCTTGTGGTAGCTTAGTGGGGTTTGCTTCATGAGGCTGGACCTCCATTTAGGTGAAAGCAACCACCTGTCTCAATGGATATACACCGGCTGATGTGTGTGTGTGTGTGTGTGTATGTGTGTGTATATATCTCCTCACTGCTGTTGTATCTGTCTGCAAAATTGAGCTTGATGGGCTCTTGGCCTGTATCCATTTGCATCTCTACTTGATGTCATCAGTTTTGGCGAGTGATTTATAATTGAAGGCCGGCCGCCTGTGGTTTGTTCTTGCTGAGTACAGCCATTATATAGCAGTGCCTGCTGGAATTACTTCCATCACCAGGGTATAACCGTACAAATAGTTGCTTAATATGATCTTTTAATCCAGAGCAACTTTTTTGCATTAGCTTGCAATAAGGCAGAAGGTAATGTTTATGCTTTTTTGAAATACATAGATTATTTTGTATGAATGTTGAATTCCAGGGTAATAACATGACGTTACTTTACAATCTGTTGTAGGTTCACTTGTTAGCATGACTATGGGGACTGCCTTGCGTTTAAACATGGGTGTTGTTTTTGCTCTGATATTTTATTTATACGTCAGTAAATGAGCAGGTTCAGTGCCCCTGGCGAGAAGCCCCCTCCTGCACTGTTCTGGTGGCACTTTTTTTCCCCGCACTCTGTCCTAGCCTGACCCTGCTCGCTCTTCTATAGCAGGCACTAATGCTTCCCTATCCATTCTCCCGTTTGTAGGCTCAGCTTTGAAGAAAAGGAGCTCCTCCCTCTCTCGAGATGGGAGCAAATCGCAGCTCGCTGCCACCATAGAAAAAAGTACAAAGGCTGAAAAAGGTTGCTCACTGGTTATTTGCGTTATAAGTGCAAGTGTATATATCTGTGTGCTAACACTGACCTTTGTGGTGCCTGTACTCCTGACTCACTGGTTCTGAACCAAGAAGGCCCGCCCAGGAAGGGTCCTGTTTAATCAGAGGCATCCTCTGCTCTCCCTTATGCCTACTGACCTCGAGCTCCTAACCACCATGTCTGTTGCTCAGTTTACCTGCTCAGAGTCTCTCTTCCTATCCATGTGTCTGGTGTTACTGTCACAGGCATTTGTTTGCAGCTAATCCTGTCTTGGGCGGGGGGGGGGGGGGGGGCGGGGCCGGGGGGGGGGGGGGGGGGGGGGGGGGGGGGGGGGGGGGGGGGGGGGGGGGGGG
>JAODKN010000002.1:11332376-11349480 GCA_026774425.1 Petrocephalus zakoni
GCACCTAACCAACCTTTGTGGTGCTCATTTTACCTGCTCAGTTTTTATCTTACTATCCCTGTGTTGTGTTTTACTGTAAAAGGGTTTTTTTTTGATCTAATACTGTTTTTACCTCCCCCCCCCCCCCCCCCCCACTGGGCTGTGTCGCCAGGAAAAGACGCCTTTGTATTCGCACAATGTTGTGTTTGTGTCCGACCGGCATTGCGACTCTTGTAATTGTTTTCTTTCCCTGGAGCCAATGGCATCGTCCTGCTGCTCTTTGTTGCGGCGCCCCCTAGGGGAAATAAGCAAGTGGTGATCCTTGGGACGCCTTCAGTGCCCACTCAGCTGTACTGGAGGGTCAGACAGAGCAGCTGTCAAGTGATGGGAATTAGCGGTGCAGTGTTCTGATGCATTCAGCAGCTTTGGGTCTGTGTGTAGATACATGGCCGATACACAGCGGTTTTTATGAAAAGCCCCATTTGAGGTTCCTTCACGGGATGCCTCTGTCACAGCGGACCGTGGTCTGAGATGGCAGTGAATGCATGAACACGCCTGTTCCCCCTGAGAAGCTCTGTCCCAGCTGAGCGCCCCCAAGCAGTTTGGCCGACGTCAGCGTCCCATTGAGCTGTCCTGCATCCTCCCTGTGCCCCTAACCCAGCCCTCCCCACTACCTGTATCCAGGACTCCCTTCTCACACTAACTTTTCCAGTGGATTTAATACTTCATTGATTTGCTTGACAGATTTTGGGGGGGGGGGGGGTTTGATTTTCTTTTAATTCACAATGTCATCCTCACCCCTGTCGCCCCTGCCCCTTTTTCCGTCCTCCATCCTGTGTGTGTGTGTGTGTGTGTGTGTGTCCGCCCAACCTGCTTGCTATGCGCTTGTGTGCACGGGCTGTTGTAGAGCGCCGCCCGGTGGACAGTGGGGTCCTCAGCCGCCTGCTCGCCCCCACCCAGGCCTCCCTCGCTAGGAGCAAGAGTGCCGCAGGCCTCCTGACAGATGGAGCAGACCCCCAAGGTAACCCCCCCCCCCCCCTTGGTCTGTTTGCCAGTGGTGAGGCCCCAAGTCAGTCAGGTGACCCTTGTTCCTCCAGTCCCCATAATCCCCCCAAGTCCCTTGCAGAATAAGAAGCAGGATAAGGAAGGCCCAGTGCCCCAGTACACACACCCCCCCCTGCTGTCGCATGCCTGTGTTTTCAGGTCCCCATCTGGATAACCTCAATTTGTGAATGCAATCAGAAATAATAAAGATGCCAAAAGTCTTGTATTTGGGTTGGTGACTTATGGGTAGAGCTGGGTAGGGATTAAGGGTGTCCTGGTTGGGATTAAGGGTTTTTCCATAGAAATGAATGGAAGGTCCCCATTTAGACAGGTGTGTGAGGTACCATGCTCTCCTCTGCAGAGAAACATTCCCGCAGCTGCTTTCCACCAGAGCAGGGCTTAGCGCTTCTGTACACATGCTGCCAAGTGTGTGGCCCATCTCCACTCCCCACTTAATCCTTGGTCCAAACAGGACTCCTTCATACGGGTCGAAAAGTCTAAAAACACAGAAGCAGTTTCCATGTCCGTGTGGGGTTATGGCTCCGATGGATGGTGAGGGCTTAACTCCTGACCAGTGCCTTACCCGTGTCGATGGCACGCTCCTCACACTTTGGGCCTGTAGGCCGATCCCTTCAGGCTCCTCTCCTCTCCCACACTGATTTCCCTATGCAAACTGGCCTCTCGTTGTCCTGAAGCGTAGCTGGTGCTGCAGGTTATTGATGGGAGAGCAGCTGAAGGCTAAAGTAGCGACACGCTGCTGCAGGCCTCTGGGCCCAAGTGTCAGTCCTGCAGTCAGTACAGCCCCGTCCCGTCACCCCGGTCCCCCTGTACAGAGTTAAACATGCGATATGTTTCCGTGCCACTTGCTATAGAGCCGGTTTGCGGTGCGAGCTTGGAGCGCTCTGTGTCCCCCTGTGTCTTATAGCCCCAAAGCCCCCTAGAGAAATCAAAACCAAATCTAACATGCTGAAATCTTTTTGTGCCTTTCCATTCTCACTTCTCTCTTCTTTGGCCCGCCCATTCTGCTGCCTCTCCCTCTCCCATTGGCCATGTGCCAATGACGTCATCTTTTACCAGCTTTTCCCTTATGTGCTCGTTCAGCCTCGGTCAGCCCCGTGCCCCGAGGGCCAATCAGAAGCCGTAGTGTCGACCGCCAGAAGGGTCCTCTCTCATCGGCTTCCTTGGACACGACACCTGACAGCACGAAGGTAATCCCAGCCCCCCTTTCTCCCTCCCTTGGTCTCCACACGAAAGAGTGCTTGGATTCGGCGAACAAGCTTGTCAAAGTGGTTGTTCAGTGTGCAACTTCAGATTGAAGTGCATAGATTAAGTTTGGCTTGAGGGCAGAAGGCATCCTGTCCACATCCTCTGTGACGTCACGGGGAGGATGTGGTGCAGAGGGCTTGACAGGGACATGCTGCAGTGCCAGCAGGATTCAGAGTTCGCCTCTTGCTGCTTCTTTGAGGTGGCTTTCGTTTGGTGTCACCTGACTGCCATGCCCTTATCAGGCCACATTCACGGGGCAGGGAAACGGAGGCCCTCCCTTTTTCACAGGCACACATCCTGCCGAATTTGCCTGTCAAACCAGCCAGTTCCCATATCCCTGGTGATAATCAAGCAGCCTTGTTCTCCAAATTCCTGCCCCCCTCCCCCACCCTTCCCTCCAGTGGGGAGAAGCACGCTCATGCTGTGCATTGCCCTTCCCTGTGCAGCTTGCTGCGTGATGTCCTGTGGCAGGGCAGCTCTGGCCATGCAAAGTATCTATAGCCACCGTATAGCCCTGAGGTCCCGTTTTACCTCGGGGCCCTGGCCGCTCTGTCCGATTCTATTGCAAATTGAGACTCAGAATAACAGGAAATTAAACTGCTTAGCTCCAGTATTCACCAGCCACTTTTCCTTCCAGTAATTCATTTAGGGAGCATGAGGTGAGGGCCCCCCAAACCATTGCTGGTCCTCTGGGGCCTTTATGGAGGCCGGGCTCTCAGTGTCTGACCCAGTGCTCTAGTTCAGGCTTCCTTTACCTGGAAGTTGCTGCCATCTTGAGTCCTGTCCTGTGCTTTTTCCAGTTCCCGAGGTAGGAGGCTGTTCCTACATTTTGTTTCTTTTCCTTGATCCTTATGTTTCTGTGCTTCCTCCCCGCCACACACGTGCGCGCACACACACACACACACACACACACTCCCAGAAACCTGGAAAGGAGGCCGCATCTTCGGCAGGGGGCCGGCCGCCCTCGCCGTCGCCCTCTAGCAGCCTCCGCAGAAGGCGCTCTCCTTCCCCTGTGGCCACGGCGTCCGGTGCTGCTCAGAGAAGTCCTTCCCCAGGCGTGTCCAGGTACCTCACCTCCCGTTTTATGTCTCTTTCTGCAAGAAATATTTGTAAAGGATATGAAATGTAGACATTTACTCATTTGAAGTTAATGCAGGGAATTTAATACTTAACCTGCCTCACCTGGTTCTACAGGCAGAGTTCCCGCCCCCCCTCGCCCCTCAGAGCCACGCAGCGCCCGCCCTCTCCACAGCTCGCCTCCAAACCGCCCCCCATCCAGCGGCCCTCCCTGACTCCCTCGGGGCCACCCACCCTTCGCAAGAGGGACTCCAAGCCAAAGGAGAGCTCCCCGATGCAGCCTGTTGCCGTCAAGTCACCTGAGCCCCCAGCCACTGGTGGGACCCCCAGCACCAAGACCAAAGATGGTGAATGCTGTAGCCTTGTGTGTGTGTTTGGCAGATTGATCTTTACCAGCCATAGATCACGGGTTCAGCCTCCCCAAACTTGGGCCGGGTCATGTGGGGTCCATCAGTGGGCGACTAGCCCCATCAGCACAGGATACCAGAACAGACCAACCAGCTGTGCCCCTCTGTCTTTGTATAACAACGAAAGAAAGCAGCTCAGGTTCCGTGCGAGATGGGATCTTTCGCAGCGTGCTGGCTGATGTGGTCAGACTAGGTTACTGATAACTCACTGAACATGCAGTGATCCAGAATAGAAGATGGGGAGTCTCTGAAGACTGTGCTGGGTTTGTGCTCGCTGTGGTCATGCCCCGAAAGCCTTGCTGTCTTCTTGTTCCTCCACGGTCAGATATGCAAAAAATGAAGCATTGCTGTGATGCTGTTGCCCCCTCCTGGTCAAGTGTTGGAACTACTAGGAACACATTCACTGTGGGTGCTGAACCTTAAAGGCCTTATATTAATATCCTGGATTTTATAGCGGAAAGTCCTGCTTATGCTGTGGAACAGAGATGATGTCCATTACGGGAAAGCAGCTCCTCCATATCCATGTCTGTCCGGCACAGTGTCCGGAGGTCACCGCCTCACTGGGCTGCTTGTGCTCCTCCTGCAGACCCCAGCTCCAAGGCCGTGGCGGGCACCACTTCAGCCGAGGAGGCGGCAAAGATATTGTCCGAGAACCGGCGCCTGGCCCGGGAGCAGAAGGAGAAGGAAGAACAGCTGAGGCTGCAGAGGGAGCAGGAGGAGAGGTGAGGGGGAGGAGGGCGGTGCCAGAGGCGAGGAGGAGGAGGAGGTGCGAGAGGTGAGGGGGAGGAGGGCGGTGCCAGAGGCGAGAGGGAGGAAGGCGCTGGGAGAGGCGAGGGGGAGGAGGAGGAGGTGCGAGAGATGAAGGGGAGAAGGGCGGTGTGAGCTGCCTCTCGGGTGGCTGTGGGTGTTTTTCCATCGCACCGGCTACTGTACTCTATGACTCTTTTAGTGTTTTTCCATTTCCACTGAATCCAGGTTGAGTACTAGTACCAATAGTTCAAGTGCCAGGCCAGCTGGGGGTGGGAAGTTCTCTTTGTCGGCTGGTCATGTAAATAGCGTGTCTCTGAAACACAACCACTGTCTCGATAAAAGTTGCAAACGATAAATGAAGTCACAAAAAAAAGTATAATAATGGATGTGTGGACACATGGAGACAGCCTTTGCTTAAATTACGATCTTGATCTAGCCTGACTAGTGATGTGAGGATTGCATGTGCATAACGTGATGTCATTCATATTGCACATCGTCTAGCCCTAAAATATACTACAGCCATTTTTCGCATTCAGTAGAAAATACTCCAGCTTGCATTGTGATGTCACTTGGTGCCAGTGTCCGGTTTTCACACCAGTGGAAAACCAGCACTTTGAAGTACTGTGCTTCTGGTACTTCCTCGATGTCCTAGAAGTACGTTACCTGGTGCAGTGGAAACGTGCCCTATGTTACATTGCGTGTTATTGTCTTCCACCCCCACTGTCATGCCCCCTCTGTCCACCCACTCCTGTCGAAGCATGGGAATATCCTCTCACCTATCCTAGGTGCGGCTCTTCCAGTATTTTTAGCTCTGGGGCAGCTGGGTACCAATTAGCCCCAAGGCCCTTGTTCTCCCTCTGTGTCTACCCCCCCTCCCCCAATCTAAAAGCTAATGTGAGGATCCTGTTGCAGGAGGATGCAGGAGGAGCAGGAGGCACGGAGGCTCGAGGAGGAGCGGGTGAGGCAACTGGAGGAGGAGCAGAAGAGAGAGGAAGAGAGCAAGAGGCAGGAGGAGGAGCGGAAGAGAGCAGAAGAAGAGCGCCTCCTGATGGAGCAGCAGGAGAAGGAAAGGCTGGAGGAGGAGGAGCTGGAGAGGCAGGCAGAGATGCAGAAGGAGGTCAGTGGGGGGTGGATGCGGCAGGAAGGCAGGGAGCCTGGGCTTTGGATGCCAAGAGGATAATGTGCTTCCTGTGCTGCCTGATAGGAATAAGGGAGACAAGGTGGACTTGTGCTAGCATTTGGAAACTGACACTTAATGCAGTTCATTTCAAACTATTGTGCTGATTCGAACTGAGGGGAGGTGGCACTTGCTGGTATTTAATCCTGCTTCCTTAGTGTCAGACTGGAGATAGTTTAAAAGTAGCTTCCTTGCCACTAGATCTTGGGTCTAGACCAGGGGTGGCCGATCTTACCCGCAAAGGGTCAGTGTGTATGCAGGTTTTTGGGATAACCCTAAGGTCAGCTGTTCAAACCCAGGTGTGTCAGCCAATCAGTCCTCTAATCAGTAACCTAATTAGGGAGTTGCAGCGAAAACCCGCATACAGCCCGGCCCTATGCGGATAAGCTTGGACACCCCTGGCAGGTTTGTTATCCATGATGGCAGCTGCAGACCTAGAGCAGAGATGAGCACGTGAACTGCGGCCGTTGGCCCGCTATTGAAGGCGTGGGGCCCGTTGACGGCACGCATGTCGCTCGCTGGAGGTCTGACTCGCAGCTTGTGGCCCGCGCAGCGCGATGAGGCGGAGACCCGGGCCCTGGAGGAGGCGGAGAAGCAGCGGCAGGAGAGGGAGAGAGTGATGCAGCAGAGTCAGCAGGAGCGCATGGAGAGGAAGAAGGTGCGGCGCCGCCCGGCCCTGCAGCCACTGCAGGCACACTCCCTTTTTGCCGCCTTGCGTTTCATGTGGCACCCTCAAGATGGCGCCAGTGCAACATCAGATCTGTGCTGCTTGCTGTCCCCTCACAGAGGATTGAAGAAATAATGAAGCGGACCAGGAAAGCTGAGCAGAATGATAAGGTGGGCGTTCCTCCCGTTCAGTACTCAGATTTATTACCCAGAAGACCTTGCAGGCTGGTACCAGCAGTGCCGACGGAAAGCCTCTTATTCAGTGGTCCTCGGTGATGTAATAACACGAGGGCCGCTTGCCGTCTAGTAAGAATTTTCACATGGTGTCAATGCAGTGTATTGTCGGGGTGTTCTCGTCAATGTGCGTCTGTATGTCTGCAGAGGGAGGAGGAGAAGGCCCTGCAGAATGAGAACAGCGAGGAGGAGGGCGACCCTGTGTGTGAAGCCGGCCGTGAGTGTCCGGCCCCCTCCTGCTCTCTGGCTGCGCTCGCTTCGCAGCGTGGCGTTTGGTTTATTCCTATCTTGGCCGGATTGGTTTGGTTACTGGCTTTGGGGCATTGACTGTAAGGTAGTGATGTTGTCTAAAAACAATGACAGGATTAGCTTCTAAAAGCGCTCGATGGCTTGGAGCTGTGGCAGCTTACCTCGTGATGTAGTAATGTCTAAATACTGCCAGGGCCAGCAGACATGGTAAACCGTAGTCAGTACTGGGAAATCCACAAATGCTAGCCAGGTTAACAACTGTTGTCTAAATTAGAAGTGCACTTGGGTCGCTATGTATACCAAAGTGACAAAAATTGGATTCCTAATTCACAATTTTAATGGGTAGACATACACATTATTGGTTGTAGACTATAAACCTGAAAGACTTCAGAAACATGACACTAGATTCCACAAATCAAAGTAAAATCTTGTACTCTTTGTACAAATTTACTGAAAACTGTTTCAGCAAAAGCTGTAAGGACCTTCACATGTGTGATTATGCAGATTACTATCTGCTAGGCCAGAATGATGGCTCATTTGGCGGTTTATGTTTGGGAGTAAAGTGCTGTGTTTTTACAGAGGCACCTTCTACAGTCCAGGGGGGTACTCCCGGCAGTGTCAACGGGGTGCTGGAGCTGGCGCTGGAGAACAAGGAGAACCGGGAGCAGGACGTGCTGTGGTATGGGGGCTCTGACCTCTCGCTCGCTCTAGCCCTGCAGGAGGCCGTATCTGAGTGTGCTTCTTGCCAAACTGAAGGTAAACTCCTCCCCTCACAGTCTGGCCCCCAGAACCCGTCCAACCGAGGGCCCCGGCTTCCTAAATGGCAAGGCCGCCACTTGGAACTTTGAGGAGTTTATCGACCTGGGTATGAATGATGGGCAGAGCCAGAACCTCATGGACCCAGAAGGGGGGCCCCAAGCTCCCCGGGCTGCCTTTGAGGACAAGCCCCTGCACCAGGCCCAGGCCATTGGAGCCCTGTCTGGTGAGCCCCGCCTCCGCAGCACGCCGGTGTCGTCAGGGTTACAGATGAGCTCGGCTGACTTGTTTACCCCTCTTCCAACAGAGATATGACGCTGTCATCCCAACCTTTGGTCCTCCCAGATCTGCTGGCACCCCCGCGGCCTGTGATGGAAAAGGTCGAGGGTAGAAGAGGCCTGAACTGGCAGGCTGCCATGCTAATTCCTCACCACTGTAGGGTGGGGGGGTATGGAGAGGAGGGGAACATGCTTCAGGGAAAAGGTTAATATTCTGTCAGTATGCATTCTTCAGCAAGGTCTCTGTCACTTGAAAATGTAAACTTGGTTTTGTATTTATTTTATTTTTATTGTGTCATTTTGTGGTTATAAATCTTGGGTCCAGATTTTCTCTCCCCATTGCCACCTTCCATTTTATTCCTCTCATCCCATTGGCCGTCGTATTCTGCAATGCCGCTGACCTCCATGCCTCGACCGAGACCTTCTTCCAGCATTGCTGTGACCAGCTGACTGACTGGGGCTTTTATGACCAAAGTGATAAACCGCTGGACTGAGAGACTGTTACCAAGGTTACTGTAATGTGGGGGTGGGAGGGTGATGATGGGGTCAGTGAGAGTGGGGTGCCTAGCAACCCCAACATCCTATTGTCCACACAGGTTTGCAAAGTGCCACTGTGACTTTCTAACTTTCTGTGTGTAATCTCTGCTCATTATTCTCAACAGTCTGGTGTTACGCAAGCTCAACTCTGTTTCATCCATTTGATATGGTTTCTTGACGATTCTTGCTCTGTGTGCGCCTACCTTACAGGGGTAGGCTCCACTGAGCCAGCAGATTTTTTCTCTGATGTTCCTCAAGAAGTGGTCAGAAATCCCATTACTTGATCAGGGTAGAGATGGCAAGTCACTCGGTCAAAACATTTCAGCACTTCAGCTTTTTCCTCCGCAATGGTCATATGCCTCCCAAATAATTTTTTATGGTAACTTTACTGTGGCTGTTTTTATTAAAGATCTACTTCGGAATGTAAAAGTGGAACTTAAATTTCAGTTCATACTTTTCTTCTGTAAAACTTTCTTCTGCTGCTTGTTTATTCCTTGTATAAATGTTTAGTGTTATTTAAAAAAAAAAAAAAAAACGTAAAATACACTTGACCTGGTATTCCCGATGTTGGATCAATGCCAGCGCTCAATGATCTGTAAAAGTCAGATACAAGACGAGCTCCGTGTTTGTCTGGTAGCAGCGTCCATCTGGGGGACATTTTAGATCCATGTCTGTTGGTTTGTCCTTCCCTAATTCTCTTATACTGCCACCTGCTGGACACCACCATTGTGCATATTTTGGGTCAGCTTCTTACTTTACTCTGGGAACTTCTGTCTACAGAAATGTGCTTTTAAGATATAAACAGAAAGAATCGGATTTCAAACAAATGCATAGTTTGGTATGTTGCTGGTATGTGTGAAAGGATACTCCTGTCTTGTTACTGTATAACCCACAAAATCAGTATTAAGCATCGCTGAGCATTCGGCAAAATGGGGAGAGGTGAGAGGGGGGTGATTGTGTAAGTGGGAGTCTGTTGACAGTCCTCAAGGCTGAAGGTTGATTTCCAGGCATTCTGGAAATCCCCCTGAGGATCAGTCCAGACACTGGACCTTGGGCATTAAGCCCCATTACGCTATATTTTCTGGCCTGTGTTGATCATATGGAAATGAAGATAAGCCATGAGGATTTAGAAATTGCATATCATATTTTTAGACTTATTTAAAAAGGGGGCAGGGGGTTCTACAGCTAACAGAAGTTGGGGGTTCAGTGAAATCTAAAGCAGGCAGGGAAGTTCAGTAGTCCCAGAGCGTTGAAGGTGAGTAGTGGTGCTTTTTGCTAAGTTTGGATGCAAGATGGTGGTTTTCCAGCGCCTAACCCTAATTTGGGACTTGACCCTCAAAACTGTGCAGTGTGCTCGGAGGAGCCAGGTAGACCTACTTCCTGCATGAATTTTTTTTTTTGATACTGCTTCAAGGTGCAAGACGTGCTGCCTGCGTCTTGTTGCCCAGAGCAAGTGCTTCAGTGGCCTTAGGTCAGGATTAAGCTCTTCGTGATCACATGGTTGTTTTGATGGGGGTAGTTTAGAGCAGCATTCTATAGCTGTAACATGTCTCTCTTCAGTAGTTATATTAACCAAATGCATCATACTTATGCTATGACAATCACCACCCCAATGGGTCAATGAATAAGATTTCCTTTGAGTCGTATTCATTAAAATACCCCACCCCCATAAACAATATTTGTAAATATCTTTTAGAAATATACATAAGTAATAATTGTCCTAAAAGTGTGGAAAATAAAATTATTAATAAATAAAATTATTTAACAGATGTTTGGGGAAAACGGATTTCTTTACAAATAACAAGTCAAACAATGTGCTTAATTCTTGGTTTATTCCTTAAAGTTGTCATACATTGCTTCTGCTATGCCTTGCTATTCATAAAGCTGTGAATATATTTAGTCTTTGTCTGAATCTTTAAAACTTAACAAAATTTCAAGCTGCACATTCAACACATTCAATTTTAAGTCATGCCTCAGACAGTGTCTCAGCCTAAATCAAGTGAGTATTGGAAGACCACATGCCCAAAAATAAAAACCACTCAGCAATAAGTGTGCTCAAAAGGTAAATGGTGATTTGAACTTGCAATCTATGCTTCTTTACACTAAACTGCCACTCTCAGGCTTGCTTACAGCCGGTCAGGAGATCCGCAGGTACCAACTTTTCCTGCTCGTGACCCAGATTGTTGTTTTGAACACCCATTTAAAGCAGGCACTTAACACAAATTACATGTATTTCTTTTAACTCCATTTATCCATTGCAGAGAAATTTGACTCATTGTGAGAGGCTAGGTATAATTATTGTGTGTAATTTTCTGCCGTCGTTTCACCCGGTTCCTCAGGGGGGCACTCCTCACAGCTTTTTGGCACAGTCGGGGCAGTAGATTGCTGCCTCATGCATCACAAAGCGCTTGTTAGCCAGCGACAAGGAGCACCTCTTGCAGTTGAAGCAGTACTCGTGCCAGGAGTTGCCCTCATAATTCACCACCTGGGTGCCCTTTCCAAACCCTGTGGGGAAAAGGCAGCAGCAAGGATGGACTATTAATTGAGGTCTTTCCCTTAATCCATCAGTATCTGATTTAGGTCTGTACTGTGCAGATGGGAGGTGCATTATGGGAAAAGGTCTTAGGGATTAAGTCATTGTTTTGAGTGCAAACACTGATGTGTAGCTGTAGTACAACTGGAATTAAATTGCAAGTGGCACAAACCTCAGTATGAATGTGTGTGTATGTGTGTGTGTGATACACAAGTACCCTCTCTCTACAGACCTGTGATGGGGTTCTGGCAGCCACTGCATTTCTTGGCCACGTCAGCCTTGTAGCAGTCCACGCAGTACATCTTGTCCTCCACGGCGGTGAAGCGAGCCCCAGCCAGGGACTTGTGACAGGTCAGGCACACAAAGCACTCTGAGTGCCAGGGCTGGTCTTGGTAGCTGATCCCCCCGGAGGTGATGGGCTGTGATGCAGGGAGCAGGTCAGCCTGGAGACCACATCCACTGTCCGCGCCATTAAATGTTACACATTTCCATCTAGAGCAACATGCAGGGGATGGTACTAAATGAAGTGTGGGTGCACAAATCTAACACGTCATATGCATAAATCGACCATGTGTTCCTGAGCAGGTGGGATGTTTCTAATCATGCCCATCAGCTCCACTTGTTCCCCTGAGCTTTGTAGGCAGCTGTCAGGTCTTTTGCCCACCCAGTATCACTCAGGAACCTCAGCCTAGATTGAAGGGAGAGTGTGGGACGGGGCACCTGCTTGCAGTGGACACAGTTCTTTGAAAAGTTCTTTTCCGAGCAGCCAGAGCAGTACAGGTCGTCACCCTTGGCCATGAAACTCTGCGATCCTATTGGCTGCTTGCACTGGGCACAGGTGAAGCACTCCTCGTGCCAGGTGTTCTTCTTGTACTCCACACTCTTGGTGCCTATTAGGGAGACGGGGGCATTGTGCAGAGAGCAGGACGGGGGTGCTTTGTCTGTGGGGGAATGCATGTGTATTCTCCACACTTCTGAGCCCAGTTATGAGCATTTTTGTAAGGACATTGCGGCGACCTGATTTCCCCACAATGTAATAAAAGCCTGTAACTTGTTACCTGGTTACCACGAAAATCTGTAAATGCATTCAAAAAATTAAAATAGCCTTTTTTTGGTTGTTTATGGTTAAGGTTGGGGCTAGGTAGGGGTTAAGGTAGTCATATTTGGGATTAGGGTTATGCCCATAGAAATGAATGGAGATTCCTCATAAAGATAGGAATACATGGACTGTGTGTGTGTGTGTGTGTGTGTATATACATAAAGGAGTAATGACCCACCTGGCATGACCAGCTTGTAGCAGGCCTGGCAACGGTTGCCCTCTTCACGGGAACTGCATCTCCCACACAAGATTTTGTCATCCTTGGTGCCAAAGGGCTCATTGGCCAGGGGCTTGTAGCACCTGGCGCACTTGAAGCAGTCCTCATGCCAGTAGCGGCTCTTGTGCTGCAGCTCCTGTAGTGGGAGGCGTGGAAGGGGGCATTGGGGTAAGAGAAAGACTTTATAAACCTTTATAAAACTGTCATGGCGCACAATCAAGGTCATTGGTCTGCTTCCCGAATGGCAGCATCAAGACTGAGTCAGGACTTGGTGACAGCGGGGCATGATGGGTAGGGAGAGGCAGCCCACCTTGGACTCTGGGCCAATCGGGCGGCGGCACTCGGCGCAGGTGTTGGCGCACAGCTTGTCAAAGCAGCGCACGCAGATGTGCTTGTCCTCTTTCTGCACATACTTCTTGCCCTGCAGGTTGTCGCGGCAGTAGTAGCAGTCAAAGCGCTCCGTCATGGTTCTGCTCAGGTAGCTCCGAGGGCCTGCCGAGCAGGGACACAGAGACCCGCTCATCACCGAGCAGGGACACAGAGACCCGCTCATCACCAAGCATGGACACAGAGACCCGCCCATCACCGAGCATGGACACAGAGACCCGCCCATCACCGAGCAGGGACACAGAGACCCGCCCATCACCGAGCATGGACACAGAGACCCGCCCATCACCGAGCATGGACACAGAGACCCGCCCATCACCAAGCATGGACACAGAGACCCGCCCATCACCAAGCATGGACACAGAGACCCGCCCATCACCCACACAACCACTGTCAGAGTGTGAAGCTGACCCTTTCAAGTGTGCACTTGGGTAATAAAACATACATCTTGAATCTTTGGTGCCATAATTCAGAGTATGTTGGCTAAAATTGTGCAGTACAGAATATAATGGAATGCAACAATACCTGTACAAATTGAATCTTCTACATCTAGTTATCATCTCTCCTTTGGATTCAGGTGACCAGAGCAGTTGATGTCTGAGTGGAGCTGGCATACTGCTACCATAGGGATGTAGCAGGTTTTGTAACATGTAACACCCTTCTGTTGGCTCTATCTGAAATGATGTGCCCCCTCCCAATACCTTCCATGTATGTGCTTCCTGCTGGCCATGCTCTCCATCTTATTGGGACTAAGCTGGAGTTTCAGTGCAGCTTAGGAATGTGATTTAACAACAGCCTGGGAGAACCCCCCCCCCACCAATACCACCACCCACACTGAAATTATCAACAGGACTCTGATCGAACATACAGTTGTGCCCGCTGACCATTGGCTGGTTTAGAAGTTTAGAAGGTGCAGAATGATGCTCCATGAGTGTGCTTCATGCCCTCTGCACACACATCGCCACCGTTCAGCTGGAGTGTGGAGTCCACGAGGCTCCACCTCCAGGAATTATTACAGCAGATTAGAGGAGGTATTACAGTGTCTGGTCATGGAGGTCAGGGGCAGGAGAGCTCCTTGCCATAACCGGGCAGACATGCCTCCTCTGCAGCTGTGAGAGCCCAGTATTTAGCCACTGACTCAGCCTGGTGCCCGTTCAGGCACTCAGGACTGTGCCATTCCCCACCCACCCAAACTCCCTTGTCAGATTCCAGCCAGATCTCACCAGCCGCAGATACCGGACACCAGGAGTGCACTGCTGTCTGACTCAGACCCTCCGCACGATTTGCACCCTGGCCTTTCTCATGTAGCTTTAGCTATGATTGGCTGACTTCCTGCCTTTCATTCCGTGGCACGATGAGATTCTGCAGCGCGCAGGCCTCACAATCGGCGTTCCCACTGCTTCTCGTTCACTAGGCCCCCGGGAACATCACAAATTATCCTCTATCCCTCAAACGTCTTGGCTGTGGCTTCATAGGGCATCTAGGACCCATCCATGGGACTGCCATTTTGGAGGAGACATCGTTATAGAGCAAAGCGATTTGTCTAAAATGATCACAGTAGAAGAAGTTGCACTGACAGACAGTATTCTTTAGAACAGTGTTTCCCAATCTGGTCCTCGGGGAGCCATAGCCAGCCCACGTTTTTGCTCCTTCCCAGCTCCGCAAAAATGTGGACTCAAGGACTGGATTGGGAAACGCTGCTTTAGGGTATGAGGCCCTTGGGGTCCACATGCCACATCTTCCCTCCCCCATGAGCTTAGAGCATGGGGGGCATTTTGTTCTATTACATGGCTTCATCAAGAGTCGATGCCTAGTCTTTATTAGGCGTAAAGTTTTTTTGCTGTCAAGCACCAGATCTGTTTTCTTCCACAGTGTTCAACTTCATCATTAAACTGAAATCCTCTTTCAAGCTTCAATCTCGTACGGAAACCATCATCTATAGCTACTCCAATACCAACTGCAGTTTGCCCATCCACAGCTGCCCCGTTACTAGGATTATTCTTACAGGAAAATCATGACCAGCGTCATTTTCTTCATCACGCGGCTACAGCTTTTCCAGGATTCTCCAGCAGCACCGCTAAGGCTTTCCCGTCTTGTCCACTTACACCATCAGGCAGCAGACCTGTTCCGGGCTTCTCCAGCTCCCCTAGTTCCGCCTCACAGACCAGTCCAAGACCGCTGCTGTATGGAAGCTACCCATTTTCACATCCCTGCACACCCATCAGCGGGCTCGCCAAGGTAGCCATTGGGACAGAGAGTCCCTGTTTCTTCCTTTACCTGAGTGCCTGTAGAAAGTCATTGTAGGAGCTTGAAATGAAATCAGTCAGATGGAAGAGGCGGGTTCAAAGCTTCTGTCTGCTGGACTGAGGTCTCCACAGTTTGCTCCGGCTTTTGGGGGTTGTATATATGTACGCGTATGTCAATCCCATGTCCTACCCCCGGCATCCCTCCACCTCCCCCCCCATAAACACTCCTCACCATTTTAGGATATGTGGGAGAAGAATTAAAGAGGGAGGGAGTTGAGTGGATGGAGCCCGAATGAATTCCATCAGCATGACTGCAGAGGGAGTAAGAAGGATTCGCTGTAGAGCTGAGACTCGCCACAAATCCTATATTTTCTGCCCCCAGCAGCTCTTTACACACTGCTGTTTAGAGCAGACTGTTAAGGCACTGCACCCGAGACTGAAATGCTCCACCGTGAATTCCTAAGCTTGTTACTAAAAGTGAATTTTTCAGTAAAATGCCCAGATTCGCAGTCCCCTTGTGCTGTGTGCAAATCAATATTAAAACTATGTATCAACAGCCGCTTCAGTTAGAAATACCTGTAATAAAACAAAGTAAAGCAGTACAACGGATGTGATAGTTGTAGCTTCAGAGATGTACATACTTGGGCTCAAGATGGCCTTCTGGTGTTTGGACAACATAGTCACTTGGAGAGCAGTGTGTTTTCCCAAATTCCGCAGATTCTTAGCAACAGAAACCATTTTGGATGTTCCCCAATTTAATCTTTTCTGGCTCACCGTTCGGGACGTCAGCTTGACACTCTGCGAGAACATCTCCTTGAAAGGAGAGGCAGAGGTAGTGAGAGAGACCCTGCAGAAGGTGTCTGCAGGGCGGCACCCCCTTTCTCTCACCCGTCACCCTTTATCACTTTGAAGAGAAGGGGATGGCATAGGGCGCAGCTGCCTGCTCATTTGTCTTGCATATTTGTCCCCAGCTGATACACTGGAGAAGACCAGTGGAAATGCTTCGGATGACTGAGCTGGCATAGAACTGGTGGGGAGCATTCGCTGGTGAAATGTACGACCTACAGGGACACAAAGCAGTGTCCCTGAATTCTGCTTCCTCTCAGATGGCATTTCATCTTCTCCATTTACTGCTGCCACAGTGATGGGGCTAATGTTATGATTCCTGTCCATCAGCAGTTACTACCATCTGTCCCCAGGGGAAGTGGCCTCGTGTTTGTGGAGACGGGCTTGATGTTATGGTCACAGGAACAACTCCAGGACCTACTGTGGGGGGAAATCTCACTGCACAAGACAGAAGCTTTTTAAGCTTTTGTTTACCAGTGCTCACACTGGCTCTCCTCAGTCAGAGGTTCGAATCAGCCGTCAACAAACAGAAAGATCTATTTGGCATCAATCTGAAAAGCTGCATCTGGACCAAACATATGGACTCGCCGATCTGCGTGTCACATTTCACTTTTGCACAACTTGGTATGCTTATGCTTATCGCCAGCAGCCCACCAGAAATCAGATTTCATGTGGCTGCACTTCAGCTGTTTCTTGTGCTCCGCTTCCTCCGGACAGCTACCCTCTTCTGCTGACAGCTGTAACTATCACTGGGCATGTGCATTGCATATGCCTTTGTTCAGATGCTGAGCACCTTCTCAGGGAATGTTAGTGACAGAGTGACATAGCTTCCTTATAACTGCTTAACTGCATTAGGATGGTTGTTTATATGTGTAGATGCATGTGATTACATTTCCAGAGTTTTTTTTTTACAAAACATCTTTGCAAAGACAGCGACCTCTGAAAAGCAAATCCAGCGGGGACACCCATCTGTCACATTCCTGTTTTGTCCTTTTTGTCAATGTCACGCTGTCCTTGGGTGTGCTTGGGTATGTGCTGCCGTCCTTGGGTATGCTTTGGTATGTGCTGCCGTCCTTGGGTACGCTTGGGTATGTGCTGCCGTCCTTGGGTATGCTTGGCTATGTGCTGCCGTCCTTGGGTATGCTTTGGTATGTGCTGCCGTCCATGGGTATGCTTGGGTATGTGCTGCTGTCCTTGGGTATGCTTGGGTATGCTTGGGTATGTGCTGCTGTCCTTGGGTACGCTTGGGTATGTGCTGCCGTCCTTGGGTATGCTTTGATATGTGCTGCCGTCCATGGGTATGCTTGGGTATGTGCTGCTGTCCTTGGGTATGCTTGGGTATGCTTGGGTATGTGC
>JAODKN010000002.1:11385301-11397304 GCA_026774425.1 Petrocephalus zakoni
CCCCCCCCCCCCACCACCCCACGCCGCACCCCCCTTCCCCCCCCGCCCTTCTCCCGCTCCTGGGGCTTGGCCCCCGGGGGGGGGGGTTACCTGCCCCCCCCCCCCCAACACACATCGCTGAGCCTGCAAACGCATGACACCACAGTGATCGGAGGGGAGCCAAATCATATCATCCAGTAATGAAAGATTAATAAATACTGCTCTCCTCACAAGGGGGGGGGTCACAGTCCTACATGCTCACGGCTCTTTATGCAAGAAACACACTTGCCGGAACCTTCAACAAGCAGCCCAGAAGTTTAGGAGTTTTGGGTTTATCTCCAGAAAGTGGGAACGTGCATTTCTGACTGATATACTTTGAATACAAGTGCATCGGCTGGAGGAACCTCAATTCTGAACCGTACCGATTTACACTCCACTGACCCACAAGGGTCCAAAGAGTGTATTTCTCACGGACACGACTGCAGGATGATAAGAAAAAATATGTTAGCCAATCAGAGATGTAAGTATAGGGCTATGGGGTCTTGATTGATTTAACTGGAGTTTGAATGGGCGTCCTGCCTACTGTGAATCTCAACAAAGACCTTGCTCAAATGCCTGGAGCTTGTCTCCGTCCTGTGCCACGCACGCTTATGTGTGGAAAAACTGTCCACAGATTAACGGCCATGGTCCATTCAGAAAACACCTGGTTTTGTTAGCATACATGCTGTCCCAGATCAGACTTGACTAATACTGCATGGTGCCGTAAACAATGCCTTGACTTTCTCAACTTCTGGCAGCATCAAAAATTACTTTATAAAACCTTCTGGATGGTTCTCTGTCATAAACTGGAAGTATTACATACAGAGGGCAGTGGGAGGGATTGGGGTGTGTGAGTGTTTGTCTGTATGTGTGCTGGTATTGGGGGACAGGAAATAGACTGATTGCATGGGAACTTACTTTTTAAAAGATAAAAGTCAAAAAGAAAATTATAAGAATTACAATTCGTGTGGGAAAATAAAGGTTATGAAGGAAGTATCTTCCTACATTTTCTCACACAGAGGAGGGGGGGAAACAAGTTTGAGTTGCCCAGTCTGCGTTGGCCAATGAGAGCGACTTTAAGGAAGCCACTAAGCGGATGCGAAAGAAGAAAATAGGACGAGATGCAGGCCAGTTGTCCAATCCGGGACGAGCTAGTCCGCCATTGCGTCACACGTGACGTCACTGTCGATCATAAATCTCCCCGCCTCCATCTAAGCGTTCGAGAGCTCCGCTAGTACAAAAGCAAAATGTCCGCCATGTTCCGAGGCTGCGCTGCTCCGGGTCTGCGGGTATTTTAACAAAAATTAGTCGTTTTCACCGCCGGGAGTCCGCTCAAACCCGCAGCTACGAACCAGAGGGACAGTAGAGTCTCACTGTCAGAAAACATCTCGCCTCAACCACATAAAAACACAATTTAACAGTATTTATTTACCTTAACTCCATATGGTGGCTCATCAAATGTAACTAGCATGTACCTGTCGCCTCTACTAGCCGGGTCTCGGGCGCGCAGCTGTTAAAGAAAACGAAACAATACACGTTATTTTCGACTAATTCTGTAATAGGGACTCTCAGTTCCAACAAGGCAACATAATATACTGAGAAGTCGGGGTAAAATTACTCTTTACCTTCATAAAGATCTCAACCGCGCCTTTAGCAATGTCCAGATACGTCGTACCCAAATAAGTGCGCTGATTCATAGAAGCGGACGTGTCTATCAGGAAAAGTAAAATAGGCATTTTTGAAATACAGAGATATAGCTATATGCTTACTAAAAAAAGACAATGTCAACATAGGACCTATCTTGCGGCCTGGGCGTGTATATGTGTGTATATATATTTGTTTTAATCGCACCCCCCCTCAAAAGAGGGTCGTACAACCACCCCTTACTGCCGCCTGACTCTATCTGTCTTTACTGAGCAGTGCTCAGGCTCGCGCTGATAGAGAACTTCTCTTCCGAAGAAACTGAACCGCCCACTTTCCACAGCCGCCATGCCATTGGCTGAGTCCGCCTGTTGTGGCCACGCCCACTGGAAATATATAATTAGGTCAGCTGAGAGCTCCGCCCCTTTCTGTATAATAAGTACAGGAACACGGATAAAGGAAAATCTACCAGGCACTGTGTGGCCTTGGCATAAAACTATGATATTTGCCTTTATTGTGATGGCAGTGTATATATTTAGCTCTGGTGAATCAGTAAGCAGAAGCGCCACGCGATTCGCGCGTTATATGAACACCATAAAGCCCCCACCCTTCGGGTTCTTTTCCAGTGTTGTATAGGGGGTGGGGATTTGCTCTTTGATACAGTTATTGAAATATTTCACGCCGCGTCACGCTCCATCGATCGTTGAGAGGAACGCGACGTATCAACACGTTACAATGTAACTGCTACAATAGGTAGCCAGACTTCTTAGGTATGGGGAAATGCACTGTAGGAATAGGGTAATTTTGATGACCATATCTGGAAGGATTGGCCACTCTTGCGCGTGTCATGACTTCGTAAAAGTATACAGAGGGCGGGACATACCTTGCAACTAAGTCATGGGGATAATATTGCGGTAGGCTGCCGGCGGAAGAATTAATGGTGTAAGTGCAAGACTGCGAGATCGTCTCTGTTTACGCAGCTATACCCCTTCTAACAGCTCTCTCTTCATGGCCCCGCCAGCAGGTCCAGTGTCCGGCGATAAGGTCAGGTCGCCGGAATAGTCATTTTCCATAGTACGACTTCACCTAAGTTATAAGAAGATCAAACATCCTATGCGGTAGAAAACCAGGACCGACATAATGTAGAATTCTAATAAAAAATTACTTAATCGCTCCCTGGAAATATCGTTTATTACAAACATATAATGTAAAATGCACGTATGAGAGGAATGCAGCATGTAATCTGAATGTACATCGGAGTACAAACGGAGGAGGAGGTTAAGGTGGAGTAAGGATCAGAAACCCTTTATTAACCCCTGAGGGAAATTGTTTAAATTGCCTGTATTAAAACTGTGATTTTTTTGTAGTGTTTGTGCAAAGAAAGCTCAATATGTACCAGTCACTCTGAGATTAAGTATAGGCCTACATGACATGTGAAATTTGAATGTTGCTCTGCTATACAAATAGAAAACCAGCCAGCTTAAGCCTTACCATATACCCTACACTGGCTAAGGACATATCCTCAACATAATCTCAAAGTTGTTCGTTCAAATAGGAAAAGGCCCTGTTACTATAACTGTTAAAAGTCTGTCTCTATTTCTGCCTCTCTTACCCCATACCCCCAACACACACTCATACAACTTTATATATATTTTGTCCCTCCTATAAGCAGAGTAGCAACTCATTACAAGGATTAATCTCAAACATTGATCTTGACTGCATCACAACGCTGATGCTATCATTAATTTCCTAACATATACCTGAAATTTAAAAGTCAAGCTTTCTGGAAAAAGTTACGGGGTTGTTTGTATTTTTTTAAGTCTTCCTGCAAAATAAAATTGTCCAATAGCACACCACGGGCGCACAGACTTTTCATGCTTCCTTTCGGCAACAAACAGCCATTTTGAGGGCTGTTGGGCACATTACAGGTGTTCATAAAATGGACAAAGGCCCTGCAGTGAAGGATATGTTGGCAGAATTGCAGCTCTAATTGTTAAATTAATCAACAAATAGCATACCAATTAATAAAAAACCAAAACAGAATAATCTAAAGCCGAGCAAATGGGCATTAAAAGGCGAGCAAAATAATTATGAGGACATGCCAGGTAAGATCATGCAGGTTTCATCTTCCCATTTTATAATGTCTCACGCTACATGAGGGATATATTTTATCATCAGAGACTTAATGTCACATCTTGATGTAAAGCTTGACTGAAAGGGGAGTGTTTTCTTTGTTTTATGTTTTAAAAACAAAGCAAATGCAAAGCACGTCACCTATTTTTAGTGTCTGATAGTAAGAAAGACATACATTTATGTCATTCAAGATGCAGAACCTTAACCCAAACAGGTGGCGTTTTCTTAGCTGCCACTTTTACAGTCCACATGTTTTGTCTAATAAATAGGTGAGGGTGAAATAGTTCTCTTTGAAGCTCTTAGGCTGATTATAAGCAAGTAACAGTTATGCATCTTTAATGTGCCCACTATTCCCCCGCGAAGTCTGTTTTAAATGACTATTACACCTATGTTTAATCGGGATTCCAGACTGGAGGAAAACAGTTTGCGTTTTAGTTAGTTAGAAAAATCATTACGTCACAGGTTGGCCGTGGAGGAATTCCCGAGACCCTCCACTATCCCAGCATCCACCGTGCTGAACTGCAGCGCATTGACAAAGAAAATAACAGCAGTGTAGTCGGTTTTGCAATATAACGGACTAATAAAGGGTATGTCTTATCTGTTAATCTAATAATTTACTCCTCTCTAATGGCGAATGGAAATAATTTAAGATGCCGATGTATTCGCATATCGAAAGGTATCCCGATGTTGTAGTTTGCTAAAAAGGAAAAAAAGTGCTGCCATTGTTCATCCAGTTCGTAGCGATGTATTTCATTATCCCGGTATACGTCGCTGTGGCATATTTAATTTCTCTTTTTAGTGATTCTACGCCTGCCTGGACAACAAGCACACAGTCATTTTTTCATTAGTGTTACAAACGACTCCTCGGCTTGCTGTTTAGCTAGGTATCGTGTGTTAACCCAAGTAACTCACAAGACCTTAATAAAGTGTTAATCGTAAGGTGTTTATATAATGCATTATTATTAGTGGTGGTGTCCTATTTCGGTGAACTTTTAGTGGATTATTCGAAAATGTTATAAAAGTAGTTTGTGTTGACCGCTGATGCCGGCATGGTCTGCATCAGTTCCGGCTGGTCGGAGGGGAGGTAGCGAATTCGTGCTGAAAGGAGCCTCGGCTGCTTGGGGGCCATTAGTCGTCTTTTGGCCGATTTGATAGCTATAGGCTGCCGGCGCCCAGCGGAGCGCCTCGCCGAGACGTGACGTTGCAGCCGGACGCGCGTGTAAACACGGTCACGTGACTAGCCACGTGTAGCCGCCGTTGTTCCGTGGTACTTAAAGGGAAATGCCCGTAACATTCCGTAAACGTCCGGACGTCACCCCCGCAGTGTTTACCAACGGCGCAGGTTCATAGGCTTAATTTAAACGAAGCTGATTTCAGCGGGACCTGGCTGAGTGTTTAGCGTAGTTCTTGTGACGTTCAGGTGACCGGCTACGTCCAGCAGGTCTGGTCGGTGAATCTACCGACCTACTTTATTTAGCGTGCACATAGTGTGATGTAAAGGCAAATCGCCGCCAAGTATCCCTGCAAATAAATGTGTACTATAAACAAGTATGTCTATATTGCAAACAAAATAGATATATCGAAAGTATTTCCTTTGCCAAATTAATATAGACACATATATATGTATACGTATACATAAACATACACATATAGCAATACTTTTTTTACGTTTCGCATTTTTCCTTACGTACGGATGTTGCACTTCGCAATACTTAATTCCCTTTGCACTACATTTTCCTTTCCCTTTCACTCTCGGGCCTGTATTTTGATAGGTGTTGGGGCGGGGCTTTGTGGGCGGTGGGCGGGGCGTGCCCCTACCCGATCTACCTGCCTGATTTGTCACTTGCACGTCTGCACATGTGCCCGATTTGTGCCACTTCTTTTCACAACTCAACTTGGGGTGCGTTTCCCAAAACCTCCCATTAGCAAGTTGCGTTCAGTTGCATGGGTCCAACTATGTTAGTTGCTAATGTAGTTAGCAACTATGATTTCGGAAAACGCACCCATGGTACTGTTAATATTTCTTTTCATGCCATTAGGTTCATTCAAGTTTGTTAATGAACTCTGACCACGATGTGAGATTTTGTCAGATATTCCAATTTTGGATTCTTTGTATTTCCTCTCTGTTTAATAAAAGTTATGCATAGCACCTGTCCTTATGTTTTAGTGCATGTTTATGTTTTTTTTTAGGTACCTCAGTCACCACTGGGTGACCATATATGTCCCTAAAGGTTGCCACTATTATGCTGCGGCAAAAGATCAAAAGATTATGCCAACAGGCCAAGCAACTAAAGAAATGTATGTTTTTATCTTGTCTATTCTTGTCTGATCCCACTGATTTGGAGTGATATAAATATGTCTGTAACAATTTTATATTTCAGCTGTTGTCCATAGTCCATAATCGAAAAGATGAAAATGGACTACCGCACTTAAAACGACAAACAGCGCAATCATTAACACAAATTCTCACTAAACAATAAGCAACCAGCGTCGTTTGTACCATAAAATATAAAGCTCAACGCAAGCTCGTTATGTGCGCGAGGTACAAATCAGGCAAGTGGTATGCATCGGGTGACACACCCCCACAAAGCCCCGCCCACCAACATTGCGTCAAATAGAGGGCAAATGGTGAAACGCGAAGGAAATGCAGCGCAAAGGGGGAGAAGCAAGTGCCACACATGTAATGCAAAGAAAAATGAGTCCCAAACAAGTGCAAAAGAAAAAAGAGGTATCACAAAAATATATATATTCAAAAAATCTGGCAAAGTATCTCTCTCAGTACTTCAATCAATAAGATAAACATGCAGATAGAAAATGTGGTATGAATCGTACATATTAACACTGACCAGGGGTCGCATGTGTTGGTGCCAGTGATGAGACCATTGTCATCCTCTTTCCCCTCTTAGAGAGCTTGTGATGTTTCTAAGAATTTGAGCTCCAAGTGCAACCTGCATGCAGAAGGAAACCCTCCCCCCCACTGCCAGAGGAGTGAGTGAGAAAAAGAGAGGGAGCGGGACAGGAAGTGAGGTCATCTCGTGCCAATGCAGCAGCAGAGCCGACTGGCTGATTCAGCAGATGGCAGCCTTCCTGTATTCGTCTTCCCCACGGAACTAGTCTTCTATGCCGACGAGCAAGCCTCGCACAAGCAGGTGCTCACGCTGTACAACCCCTATGAGTTCGCCCTCAAGTTCAAAGGTCAGTGGGCCATGCCTCAAGTCGCCACCCCTTACCAGCCAGCATGCTGCTACACTGTCCCTGCTCTTTGGTTTGCCAGCGTCTTTTCAGCAGCTAACACACTCCGGGTTTGGGAACACCGTTAGTGTAGCGCCTCAATTTCCAGCTGGACTCAAGTTACACGCCAGAATTCCCCTGGTAGGAATGTAACACCTTAATGTGTACAGAAGTAACACACCCATGAGCTGCCACATGTCCTGGCTAGAGACGTGCCACTGTCACTCTTCTTAATACATTAGCACTGTGTATAAATCCCATGCAGAATAGGCCTGGTAGAAGCTGACAAGGCACTGTGTTGGGACTGACATCTCTCCTTCCTTTGACTTCAGTGCTGTGCACGGCACCCAGCAAATATGCTGTGGTGGATGCTACAGGAGCCGTGAAGCCCCAGTGCTGTGTGGACATGTGAGTAGGGCCTCTGTATCATGCCGAGTAGCCTGCCAGTGCCAGAAGGTCCTGGCAGTCAGTCACAGGCTGCCTCAGTGCGGATATGTTTGCCGACGTGCACTTGACAGTATTTAAGCCAAGGAACATAAAGCTGAAAATTTCACAAACTCACTGGAAGTGAAAGATTTGAAAGCTATAAGTAGTTTCTGATGCCGTGCAAAAATACTGTGCAAAGGTCTTAGGCAAAGAAAATTGTGTTTAAATGATTTTCATTTTGGTGTAAATCTGATATCATGTCAGACCATCTATTCTATGTAACGATTTCTAAGTTGTCTAAAAGTCACCCCAGTATTAGCAGTAACCATCCAGTATACCCACTAGCACATGTCCTCAGGCTAATCAATACCTCACTGAATTATATTGTAATCTTGAATTGTGTGGTCTTTTCTGAGCAAATGTATACTTGCAACCCATATAAATTGCTGTTAACAGCTTCTCTGACTGCGTAAGATTTCTGCACAGTACTGTTTAGCACTCTGTGTTCTGGAACAATTGGTAGTTAATTACTCTCATACACCATCGCTATGAAATACTGCCGTCGTTGGCAGTTTCCTCCTGGCCAGGCCCGCTTTGCTAGTGCGAGAGATAAAGTGCTCTGATTCAGGCCTCGGTCCTTGCTGCTGGCGTTTTGTCGTACAGATTTCTGACCTCCCCTAAATTACCCCCCCCCCCCCCGCAGAGTGGTCCGCCACAGGGATGTGCGGCCATGCCACTACGGCGTGATGGATAAGTTCCGCCTCCAGGTGTCAGAGCAGAGCCAGCGCAAGGCCCTGGGCCGCAAGGAGGTGATGGCCACCCTGTTGCCCTCGGCCTCGCAGGAAGTGGCACAGCCCCGTGCTCAGGAGGAGGAGCACCGCATGAAGGAGCAGCTCGCCGACAGCGTCTTCTTTGAGCAGGCCGCCTACCAGACAGGTGGGGAACAGCACATTCAGATCTGTTGGCTCCAAGCTAGGTCATTTTTTTTCACATGTTAAATGTGTGTTAAATAGCACTGGGAACAGCTATTTAGGCCTAAGCAAAGCAAAAACAAAATTTCTGGTTTGGGATAAAAGTATAATAATCCAGATTTTACTTGATTAATGACTTTATTGTAAAAATACTCCGTGGATATTTAATACTGGGGCAGCACGGTGGCCTCACACCTCTGGGACCGGGATTCGAGTCTGCGCCACGGCTCCATTTGTGGAGTTTGCATGTTCTCCCCGTGTCATCATGGGGTTTCCCCCAGGTACTCCAGTTTCCCCCCATGGTCCAAAAACATGCAGTGGTTGCTTGGAGTTACCAAATTGTCCGTAAGGTGTGAATAATGTTTTGGCCACCCGTTCTGCTGTCTGCCTGCCATACTCCCATAAATTTTTGAGTAGGCTCCAGACGCAGGTATAGAAGATGGGTATTGATGACTTTTGAATTTTGATTTACTATAATTACATTTTTTCTTCTTACCACTAGATGGCAGTAAAGTTTTGAGTAGAATCTTAGCGATCTTAAGATAAAAATGAAACTTTTGCTGTGCTGATCACTGGGTGTACCTGTGTGCTACCCAGAGAGCCGCGTGGTGTCAGGGGGGCCCAGCCTGCTGGCAATCCTGCTGGGGTTGGGTTGCGTGGCTGCCCTCCTACTGCCCACCCTCGGTGACCTGGACTCCATTGTGCCTGTCTACCTCCACTTGAGTGTCAACAAGAAACTTGTAGCTGCCTACGTTCTGGGTGAGCGGGAAAGAAATCGATGCCTCTTAATATCTACATATATTAATTCGATTTTCTGTGTAATGCAAAACCATAAGCTTCTCCTATTCAAGCATTTGGTGTAAGTAACTATCAGGTATAATAGCAAGACCAGTAAAACCTTGGACATAAACAACAAAATCTATGTTTGTAACCACAACTTAACCGGTTGCCACAAGCTTATTTTCTCTTACAATAATTAAAGGAAATTCCCTCTCTACTGTCACACAGGTCTTCTCACAATGGTGATTCTGCGGCCATGAACAGGTGCCCTGGAGAGAGACAAAGACATGGCGGGAGGGACTGGGAAAGAGCCGATACACACGCGTACGCACAGCCCTCGTGTGTCATGGGGTGCAGGAATCCCAGCCCTGCCCGCGGCCAACGGGACAATGTTTCAGAGTACGAACACTACACACAGAGACACACTGAGGAAAAGAATCCCATCATGCACTGGGCTTTATTTATAGGGCTTATGACAGACAGATAGCACAACTGACAGAAGTGGGGGTGGGGGTGGGGGTTGGGAGCAGGTATGTGGGTTAAGGAAAGGCAGAGGGAGACCTTTTATTAAAAGCGCTGTTTGACCTAACGCCCTTTGTCCTGGTGTCTGTATGGTGTGTGTGTGTGCATGTGTGTGCAGCAGCTGTGTCCTGTTCTCTTCCTGTCACAGTTATCCATGTGGAAATGACACCTGTAACGCCCATTTCAGTGCTGCCTGCTTGATGCCCAGCGGGATTGACGGGGATTATGACATTAATTTTCCACGCTGTCAGTTAGCGAGGGGGGGGAATAGCCGTGGCTTTAAGCCAGTGCCGGGTTTCAGCGCCATGTGCTGTCACTTAGAGCCTGTAACGGAGCGGAAGTGCCTGAAGGGGGTCACTGATTTGTTTTTGCCTTGTTCACCACATCGCTGCTGTTTGAGGGTCTGTAACATTAGCCTTATCCTTCACAAGGTGAGCATGCTAACATGATACGAAAGACTCCCCTCTCAAATATGACTACTGTTTAATGTGCTCCCAGCAGCTGAGCTCGGTCATGGAGTGCTGGAATTTATCTGCTACTGGGTGAGGTTCAGTGCTGTTCCAATCTTCTACTGCTCTCAGCTCCTGCCTTTATAAACTGGCCATGTTTTAGCAGAGAGTGGAGCCTTATGGTAGCATTTAAGGAGGCAGGAGAGGGCGTAAAAGTGTCTACAATGTGTAAAAGTGAATTGCTTTTCTCAAATCACCTTACCAAGGTCACGTCAGCGTATGTGTATACAAAGGATGTAGGGTGTAGGCTGTCTGAGCTGCGTTTCATCAAATATATGCGAGACCACCGGTTAGTGAAAGATCTGCAGACTCCTGGGTGTGAGTATGATTAATCCTCCCGATGGTGTGTGGGATTGCTGTCCATCCAGCTATTTCCTGTGACTCCAGCAGGACAGTCAGTGCCCCGCATGTGCTGCTTTTGCAAAGCTGCAGGCTCACAGTAATTCTTTAGAAGCCTTCAGGTCTGATTAAGGCGCCTCACGGTTATGGAGACTGTGTCTGGTTGAGTTCCATGTGAACCATGTGATTTGGCTGTAGGGGAAAGTCCCAGTTTTCAGTAGGTGTTTCTGACGGAAACGGTCATAGTTTCAGAAAACAAGTCAAAACTATATATACTGTATATATAATTTTTTTATATTTTCTTTCAGCTTCTGCTAAAGCACACACATTCAGTACAATATGAACCACTGTCTGATCTGATTAATTACACTTTTTTCATATTTCAGTTTTGTTTGGCTTAAAAATATATAGACTAAATGGAAAAAAAGTATTAGGACACCTGACCATTATACCTACAGGAACTTTTATGACATCCCATTCTAAATACATAGGCATTAATACAGTTAGTTCCCCCTTTGCAGCTATAACAGCTGTCACTCTTCTGCCAAGGCTTTCCACAGGATTCTGGAGAGTGTCTGTGGGAATTTTTGCCTATTCATCCAGAAGAGTGTTTGTGAGGTCAGGCACTGATGTTGGATGTGAAGGCCTGGCTCACAATCTCCATTCTAGCTCATCCCAAAGGTGTTCGATGGGGTAGAGGTCAGGGCTCTGTGTGGGCCAGTCAACTTCTGACACATCAAACTCACCCAACCATGGTATCTGCCAAACCCAGGCTCCTCCATGAGAATGAGACAGTGTAGAGTGATTTGTCACACCGCAGAACGTTTCCACTGCTCCAGAGTCCAATGGCAGCAGCTTTTACACCAGGGGTGCCCAACTCCAGTCCTGCAGGGCCAGAATCCAACAGAGTTTGCAGATTTCCCTGCTCAAACATCTTAATCAGCTTATCACCAAGGTTAATAGGTAAGTTTGAGTAGGGAAACCTGCAAACTCCGTTGGATTCCGAATCAACAGAGCGTGGGCATCTTTTACGCACTATGTGCCTCGGTGACCCCATGCTTGGTGACCCCATTCTGATACATTTAGTGATCTGCCTGAGTTCGTTTTTAAACGCGCAATAACACCACTTACAAATATTCACAAACTGATTTATTGCAAAGGTGGTGTCCAATGATAGTACCTAAATTGAAATCACTGAGCTCTGAGAACAACCCCTTCTTTCAGGGCCTAAATGGAATGCATGAATTTAGAGGTGTGTCCCAATATTTTTGTTCACATAGTGTGTGTTAAACATGAGGACACTTGCTCTCAGACCAGGGTATTTGGGGGAGAACTTCCTCCAACTTGTATCTCCCTGCATATACACTCACCTAAAGGATTATTAGGAACACCTGTTCAATTTCTCATTAATGCAATTATCTAATCAACCAATC
>JAODKN010000002.1:11408120-11420073 GCA_026774425.1 Petrocephalus zakoni
GCCGCAGGACTCCGGGCTCAACCGAAAGTCCCGCCCCCCCCTTCTCCGGCCGACTCGTCTGATTGACAGCACGGACGGCCCAACGGCAGCGCGAGCAGCCGGCCGCGTGCCGGTTTGAAATCGCGCCGGACACCCAATGGGAGGCCGAGGAGCTGGCGACTTCCCGGGGATGTTCCTTTAACGAGGCGTGAGGTCCCGCCCCCCTCGGAACTCACGTGGCTCCTCTCGTTGGAAACGAGCATTCGCGTTCAGTTGAAATAGTCGTGTTTACCGTATGTCTGTTAAGTTTTTTTTTAATCGATAAACAATGTACTATAAAGTGTAAAATAACCGATTACTCATTCACCCTGGTGTTACATTGGTTGAATGATGTCTTTTTCAATTGTGATACGCTGTAGCTAGCGAGCTCTGTACATGCTGAAATTCGTAACGCTTTAATTTGCATTTTCTGCATTTGTGCTTTTGAAATGTATTTGAATATCGGTATTTTGAATATAATGTTAATGTACGTTATAAATACATTTTTTTCAGGTTTTATTTCGCAAAGATGAGCGACGTATCTACACGCAGTGACCAGAAGAGGGCAGTGGTTCCCTTTTTGGTAGCTTTAGTTATATCTACGTGTCCATTTCCGATTATGGAGGCGCGCGCGCATTATATTATAACATTCTTAATACGTTTAGGGTTCGGCGTTCTGAGAGTGGAGTGAACACCATTGATTGAACAGCAGTTAGTAAGATGCTGTCAACCCCCCCCCCCTCACACACACTCTTAGTGACATCTGACTGGTCTCCATCACACTTAAAATGGTAGCCGTACAAAGAGTTTAATGTCGTTGTCGTTCTGGTGGAATGGAGAGTGAATCTTACATAAGTCAGTGTTATAATAGGGAGAGGCTGGACTATCCTCCAGATGTGATGGCAGGTGCTTTAAGAATTGGCAGTCATGTGTCATTAGTCTCTAACATATTAAGTTAATGAGCGCTGAAGTGTGCCATTTGTTTAATAGCCACCTTGGCTAAGGCAGATTAAGTCCTCAGCTGGAACAAAAACCACCTGGGCAGTAATTTGGGATGATGAAGGCGTTCCCTTAAAGTGGCCTTATACCACAAAGTACTCAACATAAAATAACTGTAATAACACCATTATCCACTGAATTTGATTTTGGAGAATACAGCCAGTGATATAATTTCTGCCATTTTGTTAATAATTGTGATTTTTTTTAAGAACAACCTTTAGTTAGCATGCAAAATTTACAGATTTTTACTCTTTCTTAACATGTAATTTAAAGTGAGTTTTTTTATGTCCACTTCTATTATTCCCACTTCAGTGACGGTAGAACCCTTCTGACAGTATTTGGCCTTGTTGGTTTGTGGCAGGTAGGGCCAACAGTGGTGAAGAGACCTGAACAAGTGGCCCCCTCTGGCAGAAAAGCCAGGCTAGGGGGCACCCTTTACATTCCTGGAAAAGGTGTGGGTACTAATTCGCTGCACACTTAGCTAATTCATCCTCCTTTCATTTAGCATTGCTGGCAGGTGTCTTTGCCCTGCACGAACACAAAGGGACTATTTTTGTCCTAGCTACTGATGTCCATTTGCTGCTCGGGCTTGTTGGGCTGAGCTATTGTTCTGCCACTATTAGAGCCATCTCTGCCGGAGGTAACATTAGCTTAATCCTGAAGTATCGCATCTGGCTATAGACGGCATCGAAACCCCCCCCCAAACATCCCGGCACCATCATACTCCATCTATTGCTTCACCCAGCTCTAACTTGTGAGTTTCAGGCCAAATCGCACGCTATTTAAAGCCCTTTGCAAGGCTCTCCGCCTGCTTGGCAGTGAACAATGTCTCTTTTCTCTCTGCCTAACGAGAGACACGAGCGGCACAGCCAGGTGACTGAGAGGTCACTTTGTGGGTCAAGTGGATTCTTGCTAGCGCAGATCGGTGCAAATCCATGTGCAGGTGTTAATTTTGCCCATTTCGGAGGTGCAACTTCCCTCTTCCCACTCTTGGAAGCAATATTAGACAAATGTTTGAGGTAAATGCTAATTAGACACACTAACTAAAGTCTTCTTTGGTCTTTAGCTGAACTCCCCTTCCCATATACAACTGCTGTCAAGATGAATTCAACTTCCAAACATGTCCTTCCATTATGTTTCCCACTTTCCCACATGTTTTCATTCTGCCCAGCATACTGACAGGTAGACACAGAACTATGGATGGGCCACATCAATAATTCAGTGACCCCTTTGGGTCTGTTGGTCACACGCAAGCTAGGATCCAGCTGTAATGTTGGTGGACAAATGACACACAGTGTTAAAGCTCACAATGCCAGGTATAGGTGCAGGAATATCACACTTCATCATGTCACATGCTCAGGAGTCATCTAAAATAACAGCTTTCACCCAAGGGCCCTTGTAGATGAGAAACGGACTAAAGCTCAGCATGATCATTGCTATGGCATGATGTGTGTCTTTGAGAAATAGGCTCTTTAAAACTCTGTCCTTAAGTTTTTTATGCTTCGTGCCTTTTCTCTTCTTCGTGCCCACTCTGGCAGGTGACGAAATGCTGCTTTCTGGCCACTCGGCACGGAATGTGGCGACAAGCGCAAACCTTTGCTGCCCTGCTGCTGGCCCGTGACCCAGACAAGAGGAAGGAAACCGAGCGATTTAAGCAACTCCCTTCATGATGTTGACTAGCTAGTATAGCTGCTAACCTCTCAGAGTGTGACTCACCACGTGCATGTATTTCCTAACATTCCCCAGAAAACGATATAACCATGACTCCTAATACTGAGGTCACGCCCAAGCAAATTTTAACTGACAGCTTCAATTCATGAGATTGCTCCTACTTAGATTCATTTAATAATATTCTAAAACCAGATTATTACCATGGTTGCGTAATGGGTGTTAATATAACAGCCGTATCTAATTATATTTGCACAACATCATATTTTTTGACACATAACACCAACGTATTGTTTACATATAACTGGTTTATGTGAATATGCCAACTACCTAATTATACACATTGATCTTTCCAAGGCCACACTCGGGTCATGAGCGGTTTTGACAGATTTAATCCATGGACAATATACATTCTATACATCCTATCATCCCATCATGCAATAGTCACGGGTTTTTAAGAATACTGGTTTGCAATCATCTCATATCTCTGGGGCTGTGGGTTTGTGTCTGATCCCAGGTCGGTTTTTTGTGTTCTCCATCCGTTTGCATGGGTAAAGGTTTCTCCATTCTAAAATCCAATGGAATATGGCAGTGTTTCCCAATCTGGTCCTTGGGGAGCCATAGATAGTCCATGTTTTCGCTCCCTCCCAGCGCTGGACCTTGGGGGCAGAGTGTGGCTCAGCAGGTTAAGCTCTGTAATCGGAAGGTCGGCACGTCTGTGGGCCCTTGAGCAAGGCCCTTACCCCCAGCTCCCTGGGCTCCCCTCGAGGTTGCTGCCCTTCACGGCCAAGCTCGCTTTCGCAGAGAGGGAGGTTGGGGGAGGTGAGAAGACAATTCCCCCACGGGGATCAATACAGTATCCCAAAATAAATATATAAATAAATAAAAGTGTTGCCCGTCTAGCAGGGAGCTAGGAGGGAGCAAAAATGTGGACCATCTGTGGGTCCCTGAGGACTGGATTGGCAAATGCTGATATACAGTTCAAAAGAATTGGTTCCTGCAAAATTACTCTTCCTGGATTTGGATCAAGAAGGGGCTCTTGCACGAGTCTTATATTTGCAATAAGTATAGGGTTACCACAGTATTAGCACTGAATTCCTGCTGACCTATGGCACTTTAGTAGTAATTAGACTTGAATGACATCACTGGGGTATGAGGTCACCACATGTTAAAAACAAATCACTGAGGCACATTTTCGCTACCCTACCATGTGACTGCCTTCTAAATCCTGAAGAGCTGGTTTGCATCCAGTCTTTCAAAACCTTCTGGGAGATAATTGTAGGTGCACATGTAACAGGGCTAATTTTGGGAGTAGCTCCATATGGAGGATGTCAGATTAAGGAAAATGATATGGTTGAGGGCCACATTGCAGCTCGATGATGTTAGTGCCCAGAGTTGACTGGTAGATGGGGTCCTGTTTATCTGGCATGTTGGTGTTGATTTTGCAAAAGCCTTTTTATCTGTCTTTAGTGTGCTGTTCAAAATTAAGCCCCATATATTCTCAAAAAATTGTGGATCCTTGAGAGGGTTGTCATACTGTTTAACGTTTCTGTGTTAGGGCTTGTCTGTTCTTATGCTTAAATGGATTAGATCTTTTGGCGTTCGGCTCAGAGAACGCTGCAAGCTCAAATACAGACAAGCGCAGCCCCAATGCTCACTGAAGGACGAGGTCCTGCTGACTCCAGCCACTGAATGACTGCATTGTTCCCAGATTGCTCCCCACAGCATGCTGCTGCTCCGAGCTGCCCGTGACTCACCCACAGTGCCGCACCAGTCTGGTGAACCTGACGTGGTTTCTGCACGTGCACAGGTGGCTGCGTTGGATCCTAACAGCAAGACCCACACATGTCCAGACACATACCCCCCCCCCACAGACACACACACACCCACCCGCTCCCATTCCTCACACTGCAATGCAGGGACCTCAGCAACGGGCACAATATAAATAAAATGTAAAAAAAAAAGCAAAGCAAGTTAACACAAGAAATACTTCATTCTGCATAATTCTAATTATTTCTACAGAAACCCTATTCGTGACGCATAAATGTGGGTTTTACGTCAGTGTATTTGTGCGGATCGTTATTGAATTACTTAACGAGCAACCACCCTACTTCTCTCGTCCGGCTCTCACGTGCAAATTAATTGTGCATGCAGGGTCGCTCCTTGGCTACGTACAGTAACAACCATCAATGATAAACATCCTCTCGCTAATTAAAACGGAGAGCCTGGTAATGAAACGGAGAAGCTAGAGTAATTTTTATTTAAAATAAAAATGTGAAAGTTCGTCTAAGAAGGTGAATTTTAGTCAAATATTGTGCATCGCATTACATCCGTATCAAATATTTTGAGTGTTGTGTATGTGCGTTTTTCCATGGTAGAAAAGTGGCCAGGCGGGCGGGAGATTTTAATTTTCACTTTCAGTCCCTGTCAACAGTTGATGGCAGACGCTCTGCAAAGGCTCACAGTTGAGTACTTACGCGTTTTTTACAGTTCAGTGGTAAAATGGGGAGGGTGTCTCGTTTTTGCAGGACGGCGGTGCCCCATGAATCTGCAGCGAATTTAACAGCAATTACAAACCAACAAGTCCGGAGAAAGCCAAGAGTCACGCTGGCTGTGTCTGCACTCTTACACGCCTGTTCCCGGCATATGTATGTGATTTTTACAGGTTTATACATATGCATTCACGTGTTAGTAAACATCACGTGCATTAATTCAACTGCATTAAGTATTTTCCCCAAATACGTCTCAACTCCCGTCTCCCCAACACAAAGATCCCTACAACAGGTGTACGGTTTTGTGTACTTTAATGAGAAAAATGCTTACAATATTTTGAATATAAAAAGTGTAAATAGCATTTACACATATTGATTTTCAGATTGATACAGGATATTTATTTCGAATAATGAGATACATATGGATTTGTAAAGTTTCGCGTGTTTTTATGCAGAGAATTTGGGCGCGCCGTAAAGTAACGTGGGGCATCCCACCTAACTTTGGTTACTTCCACACAAAAGTAATATACATCGGGCTTGCAAAATGTATCAAACGGGCTATTAATATGAGGCAGCGAGTGGAGCCGCAGCACGGGGATTGCAACACTGTGCCGAAGCGCGGCGAGGGCGCGCCGCTCCGCTCCGCTCACGCTCCCACAAAGCTTTGCAAAGACGCTACAATGAAATCGCAGACTTTTTTTTACGTTTCGGCGCCATTTTCGATTGGGCTGGAGGTAAGTTTGGATTTTTTAGGAATTATTTTTCATGTTTTTTTTTTCCTCCCATCGGTGGTTCTCATTCTATTCACATCTTCCAACAATTTCAGTGATTACGAGGCCACAAAAATAGCCATAGTATTTCGTGACTGTTTTACTCTGCTGGTTACGCCTCGCTCGCTTATTTTGTATCTTATCCGTTTACACGGTGTCTTTTATTTTTAAAGGGAATGGAATTAAACCGGGGAGCGTCGGACGACGGTGCGCATCGAAATAAAAGTTTTAGAATAAGTTTGGCCGTACACATAGGGCGCAGTTTGGCGGCCCAGATATTGTTAAAAATGTTTTCTTTGAATTGTGACTACGATCGCGGTGATTAAGAGCGAAACGACTGCAAACCGAGGAGGAACTAGCACTTGAAATGTTTTTTTCTGTCTTATATTTTCAGCTGGCTTAACAAAAATGTACGACTACGTAAAGATCACCGAACATTTTATCGAAGGCACAGATAAAACATGAGCTTAAGTAAATTTGAAATTAAAGACTTGAAGAAAAGCCCGTGTTTTTAACGCATCTATGGCGATTATACGTGGGCTTCGTCAATTCCGCATTATGCTACTTTTTTATCAGATGACATGTTAAATAGCTAGTCGAATGGGTATGAAACTCCATGGAGATGTATACTTTGTATGCAAAATACGTGCAAATAATTGACGCTATGTACTTTACAACTAATATGTGGTTTTTAGGTTTTTATCGGTAATTAAGTGAATTTGTATGGCTGCTGTTGAGTTATGTCTCTAACGCAAATATTGCTGTGTAACAGACTATTCGAGATGTAATTCTGGGGGGGTATTTATAGGGATACACGCACCGTTGTGCGCCGATAATGCGTCGAGTTATCATGGAACGAATAATACGGTCTCGGAGCGGGACGTGTCACGGCAGTACGTGGGGGGCTCAGACCGAAGGGAGGGGGGTCTTATGTCATTTTCCACGATTGTGCCTAAGTGCTGAGTGGGCGAAAAGTAGTGGGGGCAATATCGCGGGTGCGGAGCGGGGATGTGTTCCGTCATGTTGCCAGCCGGGGGGAGGCTGTCACGCCTGTGCGCCTTACTCCCAAGGTCGCCTCGCGTCTCTCCCGTCGGCCTTACAAATGCATGGCCCCCGCCTTTACCGGGGACCGAAAGTCATCTTTAAAACTCCGTTTGTGTACAAAGACACCTGAAGTGATCGAAGCGTCACAGTTGGAAGTGTCGAAGGTCCCTTTGGCTTAGATATTTCACGGCTTCAGTGAATAGCCCCTCCAGTGAAGTCGATCAAGAGAAATTGCCCTCCGTTAATTTGAGCCGTTTTGAACTTTTGCCTTTATTTTGTTTGCACCTTAATAGCCACCGTTGAGTGCTGATCAGACAAGTCGAGGCCCGCACAAAGGTAAGGCCTACTGCTGCAGTTCCGCCACTGGCCTGTAGGGGAGCCCCCTACACTCCCATCCACCCCACCCTCCATAACTTACATGACTGAGAAGGTGATGCTGGCGCTATCCTGGCACCGAAATTTGCCGAAACATTTGTGCCCAGCCAGGGTTGCCGAAAAGTTGGGAAATGCTCATCAAGGATGTAAAACTTTACAGGTAAATATGACTGTGTTGATGAACGTGCTTGGAAATGACAAGATTCAGTGTGGGAATTACAACAACAGGTGTGTAATTGAAATTGTGAATGTTGTACATCCCGAAAAAAAGCAAAGGTTACATTTTAAGCGTGTGAAAAGTATTTTTTATTACAGGTGGGTGCACAATGAGGTGTGTCTTTTGGCTTAAAGTCCAAGATGGATGCATGTGTTGGGGGGCCAGTTCCCAGCAAGCTGATTTCTTCCCCCCCACTCCCACTGTTAATGGCATTCAGCCTTAATTCTTTAGACAATTTGTAATTACTGAAATTTACTAGCAGGCATATTTCCAAGACGGGGCGTGTAAGACACACTTGGGTTGCTAATATCAGAGGATCTCAGCTACTGAAGGGTGACAGTCTTACTGTTGTTCCCTTAGGGGCTTAGGGGGGAGAAGGTGAGCTAAACACTGATGGTACACTACCGCACTGTGTGCATGGACGATTATGGGCTATATTGGAAATAATCATTTGGTCACTATTATTACATGGTATTAAGATTCATTTATTGAACAGTAGCAGTAGTATTATAGGTTTTTATCCTTCTTCTGTGATGAAATGTAGATTTCTACAGATGTACTTTCTTTTTTAAACCCAGCATATGCCGTACACTGTCACCAGGATTTTCCACACAACAAAGCTCCTCAACTGGTACTTAGGCTTGTTCATCCCTCGCACGTTAAGGAGACCCAATTACTCAAGCTTTGTAAAGTGACACTGATGTGTGACCCATATTTTGTGGTGTGGCAATGTGAACACTTTATCTCTGTTGTGTGTTTTTTTTTTTGTTGCTCTTGAAATGGAGAACTTCTTTTTTCAGCTTTGCCCGTAAGTGCTGGGCGTTTTGTAAACTAAGAAAAGGGGAAGTTCTTCACAGTCGGCCGTAAAGCTGAACAAAAAAAAAGAGAGAAGGCTAAGTATGACTGAGACTGGGCTTGTCTCACCAGTTCCACTAACTGGGTTTGGGCTCAAACTGCTGGTGACCTATATCACACAGGCCTGAGGGTGAGACTGTCTGGCACATTACCTCAAATTCACAAATAACTTTTCCAAAATCAGTTGTGCACATGACCATGCTTGGACTGAGCAGCTGATTACTGGCATGGGCAGTTGAGAACTTGCTGTAGTCAGAATAGCTTTATCTGTTTAATTGGTTTAATATGGAGTCTGAGCTTGTAGTCTAGATGCAGAATGGTTATGAATATCTAACCGAAGGATATACAAAAATAGTTTTGAAGGGACACTTTGATATTAATTAAGCACTGTTAAAATGTAAAAAAAATGTAACACACGGCGTCACATTCATAAGAGCAACACTTAATGAAACTTGTTAATCGGGAAATCGTTATGGTTTACAAAGAAGATGGAGAAGAGTCCTGCGAGCTCAGTGTTCATGCTGGGTCTCCCACTTACAGACGGGGTCCCACACAGTGGCTGGAGGCCTGCGTAGCAGCACGTTGTGGTTTGCTGTGGCATGGAGATGCAGGCCACGAGGAGCTGCCGCTCAGGTTCCGGTGTCTTCCCGTCCCACCCCCCTGCCCCCTCGATTTAATGTGGGTGCATATCTGTGGAACGTACGGTAGCAGCACGTAAATACTGGAGCTGGCTTCTGATGAGTATCCAGTGTTAGTGTTCTGCTCCAGTAAGGACCGCGTGAACATCAGGCTGCTACATGGATTGGCATCAGACGCTGGTTTTTATGTGTGAATAAAATGTTAAAATGCAACCCTGATGCACCGTCCCTGTCTTCATATTCTCAGGGTCATTAAGGCAGTCTAATAGTGTATGGATGAAAAAACAGTAAGAATAAATATTCCTCTTCTGAATTTTATTTTTTTTTATTAAACATTTATTGAGGTGCTGTGGCTCAGCACAAAGATATATGTTAACAGCAGTACATGTGTTAGTACATTGCTGCTGCTGTGTTGATGAGCTGAAAAAACAGGAAGTCTGACAGGCATGGGGGGCAAGAATAAGAGCACTGGCGCCCCCTGCAGGAGAAGTAAAGGGTGTGCAGTTCGTCATATAAAAGGAAGCCCCAAGCTAGTTACCTTAAAGTAAAACAGGCCACATTTCCTTTTCACCCAAAACTGAAATGTAAAGCTGAAATTGCCATTATCACCCACATCATCTACATCTTTGGACTACATATGAACTGTCATGTGGTACATGCAATTTACTAACCCGGAAGAAGGTGACACAGTTTGACATAAAGCTTTGGAAAGCCAAGGGGGATGTCACACACACACACACACACGTGCCTGCTCATCAAAGTGGACATGAGATCCAGCAATCTCACAAATTTGCATCTACGCTACATTTTTCCCCCCCAAGTCAGAAAATGTATAGAGCAATATTAATAATCCTAAATGTAACTAATCCTTCTTTGAATTGCCAAAAAAAATGTTTAAAAAGAAAAAACCATTTCCTAAAAAAATAATTTTGAGAGTTTTGCTGCACAAACACCTAGCGGAACACGGATGGGACACGTGTGCTTTGTGTTGCTGTGACGTTAAGGCACCTAAGTGTCTGTTATCCTTCGTGGAGACGCATGTTAACATGGACAGCTGGCTAAACCCACCCCGACGTGCCGGATATGGACAGGGAGTCGCTGTCCCTCTGGCTGCCACTTTGCAGATAGGGGATGGTGAGCTGACCTCCTTCGTCCATGCCGAATCACTTCAAGGGATCAAATAGCAGAACAACACACCCAAAGGAAGATTTCTACTGCTCTAAGCCTGGATGGCTCTGGAGCAAATCAGTGTTTGTACTTACAGCCCATAATAGGCTCACACTCCTTCAGAATTGTTTCAGACAAATGAAAAATATTTGGACAGAAAAATTTTTGAAAACAAAAACTATACAGCAAAGTTTGCAATAACATAATGTCTGAGATCTATGGCTTAGACACAGTTTAACATTGTGGTTTTACTTCAGTCAGATCTGTGTGGGCCATTTAGTGATGGAAATAAACATGGAGTACTGCTGTCCTGCTTATAACATGAGGTGACCCCCCCACCCCTTGCCTCCTGCATTAGCATGCGCTGATTCCAGGCTTTGGTGGCCAGAGGCCTGAAGGTGCGAGACGGTCCTCCTTCAGTGCAGCCATCATATTCTATTCATATTAATTTTCTATTGAAGCAAATTGTGTAAAAAATGGCACGTAGTGGGCATGCCACTAAAGAGGGTGCGCTCACTCCTTGTATTTCTCCTTCCCCGTCTCGCTGATGACACAGATGTGCTGTAAGACACGAAGATCACATTCGCTCATTTCCACGCCGGTGGACATTATTAGTCTGTTGCTGCTGCTGAAACAGAGTTTGTACATAGGTGCAGCACAGACTGTACGAGCAATAAGGGCTGTTTTTACAATGCCGGTCTTGCGTGTTGTGTAATGTTAAATGTGAAAGACTTGCAATATTCCAGTTTATGAAAATGGCAAATAAACGTGTGTATCAAAGTGTATTATGGCATTGCTATACTTACATTTAAATCTCGGAAGTACTCATTGTAGTCTAACGCGTACCCCACCACAAATATGTCGGGTACCTCAAATCCTATAACTGGGAGGGGGAGAAATCTTTGTCAAACAAGAACTGCACTCAAGTTTCATAAAAGCAACGGCACCACCTTGTGGTCGTTTTGTGAAACTAGCTTTGTCAGTAACTTTACGATTTCATCACTTGGATGTCGAATAGGGGGAGTTTCCCAGTCATCCATTTTGTCAGTCCACAATCGAGCCTACAGTTTCATCCTTCCTTTGTTTTGCTGGTGTGTCTGATATGCCGGAGTCCATCATGGACAAGATGGAGTGTTAGCAGGGCGGACACTGTAGTCTGGACTTTTGAAGACCCCTAGTTATGTAGCCAGCACCATGTTTTTGGGATGCCAGGCAGAAGCTACAGTGTTTATCGTGCCCTCACAATCGCACGAAGATGCGGGCACAGCTTCGGACGGCACACCGCGAGGACCTCACAGGTCCTTCCAGAAAACCTGATACCCAACAAGGCGCTGAGGGCTGTGTGGCATTCTGCGTACTCACAGTCCGGCCGGTAGCCGACGCTCTTCTCTGTCCGCTTCACCAGCAGGCTGCGGAGAGGGAAGACGGGAGGGCTGAGCAGGGGGATAGGGGAAAGGTGCAGGGACTTTAAAGCAGAGAACAGCAGCAGGAGCCGCCGCGAGCCTGGCCAAATGGCCGGCTTTAAAAAGTCAGGACTGAGGTGAGCCTGCTGCAGGCTGCCGGCCTCTGGGCACTGGGGCCACCATCTAGTGCTCTGCCTGCCCCATATCCGTCTGCACAGCGAGCACTCATAGCAAGTCAGTGTTCACAATTTCATGCTCAATTTCCTTGGCAATACCTCAACTCCGGCTTCCGCCCTGAGATTTTAAC
>JAODKN010000002.1:11426196-11439461 GCA_026774425.1 Petrocephalus zakoni
CGGGTAAAAAAACCCGCGCTCCGGTTTTGGGTGGGGGGCGTGTGGTTTTGTGTGTCTGTACCTTTGTTTGGGGGGGGGGTTTGGGGGGGGGGGGGGTGGGGGCAAGAAAGGGTGTGTGACTTGTGCATCCTCATGGGGGGAGGGTTGGGTGAACCCAAAGAGGGATATAACAAGCCCCATGTTTTGCTAGTATACCACATACAAAAATATCTCATTTTTTCCACCTTTTGATCCCATGGTGCCGTATCCTTTTTGTGTTCATACTGTGCCGCCTGTGAGAGAAAAGGGGAGGAAAGCCCTTTAATGTGGCAGCACATTTATCCTGAAAACTTCAGACCGTGGAAACAGCCAGCTGCCCTCATACTGTCTTATACTGGACTTATACATTCACTCCATATATCCATGGTACATGTGAGCCACTGATCATTAGCATTGGGGCAGCAGAACTAGGTGGAGACAGGCGCCCCCTGCAGGCTGTACCTAGTTGCCGTTGACCTGCGGTGGGGGCCGGGCCAGGCTGCCGGCCCGCTCCATGTCGGCCTTCTCTCGGCTGCGGGATTCCCGTTCCTCATCCTCCTCGTCCCGCTCCTCATTGCCGCTGTGGTTCTTGCAGTACAGCCTGGGTAGATGGGGAAACGGGGCTGTGGATCCCAGATCCCAAATCACGGTGCCACCAGAAATCCTTGAGTTCTGGTTCTCCCATAATCCCATGGGCCCCAAGTAATTCAAGAATGTGTGGAATTCTGCTGTGCTGCAGCCAGATTGGTCAATATTGTTCATATCAGGTCATTAAAACATAAGTTTCAGGTTTTAAAAAATTTAAATAAAAATGCAAGATATGTACAGCAAGTCTGTCAAATGCCAATGGGGAGTACATTCCTTCAGAACCATATACATAAAATATGACCTATTCAGGAACAATAAATAGTCCTGGTGCCTGAAATCATGGATCTCAGTTTTTTTTTTTTAATTCAGGACAAAAAAAGCAAACTTGTGCTTTTAGACTGAGCATCCTGAGAAGCACAAACTGGGGCTGTAGTGCAGCATCAGGAAAACAGCAGATATATTTATATAAATAACACTATGGTTATGAAAGGGTAGGTGCCAGCTTTCACTGAAATGGCTAACCAGCAGCTCAGATGCTGAAGCTGGCACTGATGGGCCAGTGTCAGCCCGGGCACCACGAGGGGCCAGTGTCAGCCCAGTGTCAGCCCGGGCACCACGAGGGGCCAGTGTCAGCTCAGTGTCAGCCCGGGCACCACGAATGGCCAGTGTCAGCCTGGGCACCACGTTAGCCCGGGCACCACGAAGGCCGGCAGCACTCACTTGTAGATGCCTCTGGCCATGTTCTCTATATACTTGGCCTTGTCCTCTACGCCGCAGTGATAGTGGTAGGTCTTCACACAGGCCTTTATCTCACATCCAATGGTGGCCCCCAGCTGGCCACACAGGGTGCACTTCTGTGAAGGAGCAGGAGAGAGTATCGAGTAAGGTCACAACATACATGGAGCAAAGAACAAAGAACCAACCAAGGAGCAAAGAACCAACACAACTGTCCAACACCCAACCTCTGACACACACACACACAAATTATAGGCAATTTAGAGAAACCAACTTGCCCAATTAGTTAAGCTTCCTTTAGAACCTCAGTGCAACACGGGAGAAAATGCAACCCTCTCCCTCACACACACACACACAGTGAGATTCGTGCCCCCCGCCCTGGAGGTGTGAGGCATAGTGCTACCCACTGAGCCACCTTGTCACCCCCACCAGCGCAATCAGTGCAACAAAAATAATTGAACTAAACATAGCAGCCTTCTCAGCTTAATGAAGCATCAATCAACTCAGAATTGTCGTCATGTAAACAGCACATCTCCGGAAACGACAGAGTGTGCGAGAGGAGTCATGCCTCCGTATGCACGCGCTCACCGGAAGCTTTCAGTCGAGCGCATGTGGGGGTCATTACTCCAACCCAGCATGGTAGCTTTTAATGGACCACTTAGCTGGACAACCCTCTAGGAAGTTCTACCAGCCCCTCACCATTCTCTTCCCCCTTTTGATCTCCTGGATGACCGTCTTTATGTCGAAGTTCCCGAATTCGGCGCGAGAGGTGGTGGTAAGCTGGACGGTCCCGGAGGAAAACAACTGTATAAAGAAAGAAAGTAAAGCTAGTCAAGGGTGGTAAGGACTGTTTAGTGGTGCCCAGGGTATCAGAGGAGCACAGAAAGGAAACGGAGCGTGGGATTGGGATTGTCCCATTAAACGTAAATACAACATTACAGGAATGTTTTACAACACATAAAGGCACTGAATGAAGCCAGTATAAAACACACACACACACACACACACACACACACACACACACAGGGTTGTAACACCGTGTTCAGCAAAACAAGAACTTGATTCATGCATAAATAATGCTTTCCAAAAAACACTTTATACCAAATTTTTTTTCATAAAACATAACATGTCAGGGGTTTTGTTCATGGTGCTGCGATATCCTTTGGACCTAACGGACAACGACTGGTGACCAACTGGTGGTAATTGAGCATAGGGTGGAAGTGGATTCCTTGACTGATAGACATCTAAACTGGCATACAAATGTGGGAGGCAAACTGAAGTACACCAGCGCCACCTGGAGGACTGGAGGTAGGTAAGCAGGGGAGAGTGCTGGGTGGTGGTAGCAACAGGCAGGGGAGGCGGGCGGCCAGCGGACCAACCATGCACTTGTAATGCGCCGCCACCTTCTTGCCGTTGTCGACGTGCAGCACTCCGCGGGTCTCATTCTCATCCTCGCCGGCATGGCAAAATCCGCAGCGCAGGCCGGAGTCACCGAGGCTGCCGCGCAGGGGGGAGCGGTCTCGCTGTGAGGCATGGAGAGTCATTTTCAGACAGGCACGCGGCACCGGCGGGGGATCCCGGACCGGAGACGGGGCTCTTACGTGCGTGGCGCTCTCCGCGTCGTCCGCGCCGTGCGAGGAGGTCGAGCGGGTGTCTTCCGACTGGCTGTGGCTGCCCACCTTGATCCGCCCCCTCTCTAGCCGGCCTCGGCCGCGGCCCCGAGGGGGAGACGAGTCCGAGTCGTTGGCGGCGCCGGCCAGCTCGTCTGAGGGGCGAAGAACCACTTTTGGTTACTTTCAAACTCATCCCCAAGGAAACAACCCGCTCTCTACACTTACAAGCTGACAATTTTCTTTACAAATGCTTTTATCCAAACTGACATATCATGTCAGCCAGTCCCTGGACCAATCGGGGGACAAGGGCCTTGCTGAAGGGCCCAGTGACATCACTCTGCCGACTATGGGATTTGATCAGGTGACCTTCTGATCACACCCATTAAGCCACACACCACAGGACCAATACGTGCTGACTAAAGGTGAAGTCTGGGCAGAATTGATCTACATTCAACATTTTTAACTCAGATGAAACATGTCAGCCAAGATATTCCATCTCCTTTGCAGACTTTTGCATGCATGTTTGTAACTTGGACAGACTTAACTACTGCTAATCTCAGAGCTAACTATTCCCCAGAGCCAGCTGTTTTAGATAACTTAACTTAAACGGTCCTCAAACAAGGAGATGTTTGGTATTCATCCATGATCTTTACCGAGAACTTTACATCAGAAGGTGTGAATTCAACCAGGACTGAAAATCTCTGCCTCACTGGCCCAGGTCACAGCAAACAACTAGGTGTGTATTTTGAGGGTTCCCTGCCTGGTGTACCCCTGATTTGCGGCCAACAGGCCACGCAAACGTGTGGTTTGAGAGGCGCCAGTGCTCGTACCTTCACTGGAGTCCTGTGTGGCATCACGGTGCTTACGACAGTAGACACTGCAGGACAAAGACAACATGAGGAGACTAGGGAAGGGGGCGAGGTGAAAAACAGGCACCCCCTCCCGATATTACAGCTGCTGCGTGGCAAAAAAAACCTACGTCTGATTAAGAAAACTCAGGGCGGTACCTTAAAGGCAAAGTGTGCAGCCACCCAAAAGGCTCTGCTGTAGGACCCTGCGAGTACTGGGGGGGCGTGTGCTAACTGCCAGCATGACCATATAGGGGAGCACTGGGAGCAGAAAACTTACAGGTAGATCCCCTGCGAGGGGTTTTCTTTCACCTGCGCCTTGTCCCACAGGGCGCAGTAGAAGTGGTACGTTCTCCTGCAGGTCTTCACGTCGCAGCCAATGGTGGCCCCCGGGCGGTGACAAGAGGAGCACATCTGCGTGGGGGGGGGGGGGGGTACATGACATGCTGTCAAAATACCATGAGCCGTTCAAATCCCTTGGTGGCAACTGACAAATCGTGTCGAAAACGCAAGTTAAACAGCATCAAGAAATGCAAGGTCAAACGATTCTAGGCAGCAGTGTCTGGCGCACACATAAATAGGAAATATAAATAAATGTATTTACATAAATGTATATGTACATAAATAGGAGAAATAAACATGGGGAAAAAATACAAAAAAAGAAGAAGAAAAAACAAGAAGGAAGAAGGGAAGTTACACAGAAGCGTACTAGAGGAGAAAAGCCCACTCTGAGTTGTCAGAATTTGTTGGACCTTCCTATCGAGCACTGAAGCCGGCCCAAGCTTCAGGCATAGTAGGCCTTTAAAAAAAACAATAGCGCCCCCCAGAGGGAGGCAGGAGGCAGGGCCTGAGCCACCCACTCACCAACTTGTTGCCTCTCTTAATTTCCTTCTTGACATCCTCCACGGAGAAGCCCCCGATGTTCTCGCTCTCCGAGTGAGAGGTAACCAAGGCAGATGAGAAGAGCTGGAGGAGGGAAGGGTGCCATTAATTCAATACACGTTAATTTAGGAGATGCATTTGTCCAAAGCGATATAGAAATAGGGAAACTCAGGGTCAGACAGCAGGGTCAGCCAGGATCCCAGGAGCAGTTAAGGTTAATGGCTTTGCTCATAGGCTCAATGCTGATATGATTACTCTGCCGGCCAAGGAATCAGAACCTTTCTTCCTCCTCATCTTCACAGCTTCAATCACTACAGTAAGGTTCCTCAGTTCTGGTCCTGGAGGGCCAGAATCCCACAGTTTGCATATTTCCCTGCTCAAATACATCTTAAATCAGCTAATTACCAAGTTTAGTAGGTGTGTTCGAACAGGGAAATCTACAAACTGCTTTGGGTTCCGGCCCTCCCGGACTGAAACTGGAAACTCTACACCCCGGGCAGGAGAGCAAACTAAAGAGCTTCCTCAGGTAAGCACAGTGATGACCTCTCCTCACCATGCACTTGTGGTGGGCCGCCACCTTCTGGTTGTCCGACACTAGCAGCTGGCCACATTCCTTGTCCCGGTTGCTCCTGCAGAAGGCGCACTTCCGCAGGCGCGCGGATGCACCCCGCTTCAGCCCCGACGAGCCAGACATGACCGAGCCCCGTCCTGGGGGGGGGGGCAGAGAGTAGGGAGATCATTAGCCCCGCCTGTTTTCCATTAACCAATGGGTTTAGCGGAGGCCAAAACAACTCACGGGGCTAACTCCGCCATAAACAGATCAGCTTCCCACATGCAGCCTGGAACATTTCTGAAACTCCTGGATTTGAGCCTTTGACCTTCTGCATAAGAGGTCGTGTCTGCCGGTATGCCCCTAGCCGGATTACCGCACTCATGAGGCCTCAGCACAGAGAGCATTTTGACTGCAGGTAAAAGGGAGGAACTAACTAACTAACTAACTATCTGCTGGCCATTTCGTTCTCCCTGAGAATCTGAGAGGGCCCTGTAAATTACCCTGGATCATGCAGCTTTCGACAGAAAATGCTTCAACACACCATGAAGAAGAATTAGAAGTAAAAAAAAAAAAAAAAAAAAAAAGACTAGATGATATACTAGAGCAGGGGTGGGCAATCTTATCTGCGAAGGGCCAGTGTGTGTGCAGGTTTTCGGGATAACCTTAAGGTCAGCTGTTCAAACCCAGGTGTCAGGACTCTTCAGCCAATCAGTCCTCTGATTAGTGATCTGATTAGGTAGTTGCAGCGAAAACCTGCATACACACCGGCCCTGTGCGGATAAGATTGCCCACCCCTGTACTAGAGAATGTTTTCTGTGCGGTCAAACGACGACAACATTTTCCAGAAAAATGACTATTTACTAAGATGGCTAGATTTGGTGAACTACTGTATATTTTCAGTGACAGAGTTAAAATTTCAAGTGTCAGGCAAGGGTGGCCCACAGACAGCAGAGTCCTGCAAAGACTGTGTCCCACCCCCCCGTCAAAAGTGAAATTTCTGGAGACAGCAGGTTAGCTGTTAGCATGCGCACCCCTGCCTGAGCGGTCCGTGGGGACCTGGGAATATGGCATTGGTTTTGGGGGGCAGAATGCGTCGTGTCGGGTATTGCTAAACATCGGGACAGTGTAATGTGTCACTTTCGAGGTCCCTGCTGTGACATGGCTAACATCACGGGGACCAGGTGGCTGGAAAGACCTGGACTGGGACTGAGAGGTGGTCAGCTGAGAAGGGGGGTGAGGGGCATGTTCTTGTGTTTTTTTTAAACCCATACCAATGAGTGAGAGATGCCGTTTCTGGTAGGAATGAGGAATAATTATACGAACCAAGGTTGCAGACCAGAAAGTGCATTTAAGCAAAAATCAGGGATGAACTCTGGAGCAGTATAATTTTTTTAATTTTTATTTTACTGGATGTTGGGAGAGGCCCAGACCTTAGTGCCCCATAACACAGGGACATGGAAAGGGGTGATGGGACACCAGGGCAGTGGGGTTTAGCTAGCAACCTGTGTGTTTTAGGAGTGCATTATAAGCACATTTTCATTAATACTGCTTTGGGCCTGACTCCCACTTGCCTTCAACATAGAATATTATATATAAATAAAAGTAATTTTCTACATATACATATTATATCGACATACATTTTTATAGTGAATAAGTTTTAAGTGTGTGTTAGTTATTTAATATATTTTGATGACTGCATCGCATTATTTCAAAAGAATGAGCCAAAATATCACGTCTGCTTACATATTACTGGGCCTTGTAAATAAAATATAATTCATGAAACTAATACATCACACATTCCTTGAGAATTATATGAAAACGTGTTTAGAACAAAAAAATAGCATCTATAAATAGCTGGCTAACTGGTCACAGACCGAAAACACAAGCTGAACATAATTAACGTAAAATTAAAAGCGAACCTTTAACTGCAGATGTTGTCCTGCCACTGGGACTAATCGGACGCGACTTGCTGGCAGAAATGGGATTTTTTTCGCAGCCGCCGGGGGAATAAACAGGAGCGGGCTTAGCATTAGCGGCTGGCTGTCCGCGGCGCAACGTGCGGAGCAGCCTGCCAAGGGAGGTAAACAAGGAGGCGCGGAGCACAAGCCCCCGGGGGGAGCGTGCTCTAATCCCGCATGGAGCCCCGGAACGGCGGCGCGGCGGCCGGAATGCGCGCTCGGCGGGGGCGCTCCGCCACAATGTCACCGTTCCTTACGGAAAAAGGGGGGTGTGCCTCTCCCATGCACAGCATCCAGTGGTTCCCCCCCCGCCGCCCTTCTCCACCCCCCCTCGTTTTAATAACGATCCCAGCCGAACGCGAACAGCCCACGAGGCCCCCGGCCGGAGGAAGAAGAGGCCGGAGGAAAAACCCCCGGAGTTTCCTGAGAGTTTCGCGACGCGGGCGCCGCGGCTCATTCATTCGGGCGCTGGTGCGCCTGCGAGCGGCCGTGGCGCAGCCGATCCGCCCGCCCGCCCGGGACGCGCCACGCTAGCGACGGGCGCACCGGGGGGGGGGACAGCAGCAGAGGAGGGGGGGATCACTTTTTTGTGGACAAGTCCGTCTGCTGCTCCCATCGGCGCGGAGCCTCGGCGCCGTCCCCGGCTTAATGCCCTGGCGCCGGCCTCTCTTACCCGCGTCCGTGGGTCGCCGTCACGCCGCTCCGCCGGATCGGGGGGATGGTGTTAGGAAAGTGCGTGCGGATGTTTGTCTGCTTCCTCCCGCGGCGATGGGAGCGCTGGCGGATCCTCCGTTCGCCCACTGCGTCTCATTCGCATGACGTTGCGCGCTGCAAAAAAAAAACGCGCACGTTTGTTTGCTGGATCCGCGGAACTGACGCCCCTTCCGCAGCCGCGGCCGCCCCCTTCCCGGGAGCTACGGCCATTCGCTCGGGGGTTTTTTGTTGTAAATGCTGTTAGCGGAGAAAATATTATGCGCTGCTGAATTTCTTTTTTTTTCCCCTCTCCTTGGAACTAAAAAGTTGTAGAGTATTTATTTAAATTAGCAGGAAACGCACTTTGTGGCGGAAGGACCTGCGACATATTGAAAACGAAAGGAGATCAGTCGATCGGTATAAATGATGAGTTTTTATCGGTTTTTTTCGGTGCTGATGTCGTGGATCTGGATGTGTCTTTAGTATTATTCCAAGCCCCCCCCCCCCCATTATATTATAATTTTAAAAATCTGCATTACAATGCTGATGGTACCTCGGCGGGTTTTTTGAATCGTCACACTACTATAATAACATCCCTTACAATAGTACATATACACTTTAGAATCGTACATATATATATTTTTCTACTTATTTGGAAAAGGACAAATTTAATATAAATATTTTTGAATGAGTAAGTGAATCAAATTAATGGCCAAATATAATGTGCGCAGGTATTGAAATTATTTACCCAAACTTAAAATGTATTAGTTATATCAAAAGACCGCACCTCCAGATGATTTCCATTAAGTTCAAACATTTCATTGACAAATTAACCCAGAGAACTAGACTTGTTTTAAATTCTGTTTAAAATTATACATCTTTAGTATTTGTAGAAATCTTTAGATTTTCTTAAATCGTAAGAATACATAGGGAAACACTGGATGCTTCCCGCAGCCTTACACCTTCGTTTGTTTTGTGATTTTGATGTACAAGCATGTTGTGTACATGCACAGTTATCGCTCCTGAATACGGCCTGCCCGATTGCTCTCGCCTGCGATTGGCTGAAGGAGACGTCCGTCAAACCGCGGCTGGCCAATAGTTTGCCTGCGTTCAGCCCCCTGGTAGAGGAGGCGGACAATGTGTATGAGGTAGACAGTAAAAACCGCAGCCTTGCCGGACTAGCAAGTTTTTTCCCCTCTTCATTTCCTCCACAGAAACATTCGAGTCTAACTCCGACATGAGGACATAGCTAAGCCCATATTTCATTTTAAGCGTACCTCGGCTAGCTGGCTGGCCACGTTCCCAGTTCGGTGAGTAGCGTTACCCGTCTCATGTAGTTACCTAACCAGTAACTTACATTTCCTAAGATATGTTATCGCGCAAAATACATTTCATTATCAGACCGTCACTGCATCCATACACACACGCCGTGTCACGAACCGTAGAAACGGGGGCTGTCACACATTGTAATACACTGGTTTGATGACTCGTATCGTCCAGAAACTTGGTGTTAAAAAGTAACGTAGCTGCCGCGAGCGGCGGCGCGCGCCCCACCGCGGTACCGCGCGCGCGTCTCCCTCGCGGTTCCGGAGTGCGGCAGCTTGCTCGCTTGCATTCTCTTTAGGCGTCTCTTTTATACGCTTTAAATGGGACAGTCGAGCGACTCCAGAGACCGCTTGGGAGAGCTGCATGGCCGCACTGCCCCCCGGTGGCACGGTGTTGGCCCTCGCCGCGTTACTCTGTGAAAATGAAACGTTTTTAAGGCCAAACGCCACTACAGTCAAGTGACCTTTATGGTCTTGTGGCAGATTGGCAGCTCTCTCTATATGTATGTCTTTATTTGAGCTACATGTTATGATACAGGATACACGTTAGATAAACATGTCTGCAGTTTGATTTATGCTACACATCCCGCGTGGATGTGATTAAGTCCTATTGGACCTGAGGAAAAAGTAAATAAGGATACACTTAGAATACTGCCCAGCTCTCATTTCCTATGAAGAGGAAATAAGTTATTTGTACTGGCAGGTCTCTCCGTGTTTTCTCATTGATGCCATGCTCGGGAGCTGGGGAGGGGGGACGGGTTGGGAAACAATTCAGGAGCTGGCAAGTAGTACCTAGGAAAAATGCAAATGAGCCGTTACGGGTGACGGGGAACACGCTGTAAAGTGGCCATTTCCATGGCAGGGTATGCAAATAGGCAGAGGAGCAGGCCTGCCTGTGTGGTTGTGGATATGAAGTGAGGGGGCTGTTTTGAGCTGGCAACTTCTGATGTCATCAGCTAAGATCACACTTCCTGTCAATTACTGTAGTTTTTCCTTTCCCCCGCCTTCTTTTAAACCAATATTTGACTAATTTGTGGTAGATCTAAAACTTGGGTGACCTTGGTTTGGCACACAGGAAGTTCTGAGCAGAAGAAAGTACCACAGTAACTTTTGTAGACATTAAGTTTCATACTTTGCTAGTTAACATTATGTAGAGAATTATAGTCTTTAAAAAATTTGTAGTTTTTCATATATTGCCTATGTTGCTGTAATATTGCCTGTATGATGGGTGTACCTCCCTTCAGAGACCTTTCAGCTGGTGAAATGGAAATACAGGCATTAATTATTTAAAGCAGAATGCAGGATTTAATGTAATTATTCATGTTGCACTATTTAGCTGCTAAGCACAATGTTATATATCCAAACTACCAGTGCTTGTAGTGGGCTGGTACTCACCAGTACCCAGTACCAGTACAAGCCCCTCATTATTTTTCTATTCAGCCTGCTGTGAGCATTTGTGTACCAGCACCTTTCATAATCTGACAATACTGAATAACAAGGGGAGTACTGACGCTTGTTTCTTCCCACAATGGACTCCTACAGATGATCTGCTACATAAAACAGCAAAACTCTGCCGTCTTTCTGCCACAAAGCAAAGATTATCACTTTTAATTATTGATCGTTTAGTTGTTGACTTCCTGTCCACTTTTAAAGTTAACATTCGGTACAATCAGTCTGCATCTTAAGACATTTTCGTGTGTGTGGTTTTGAATGATAGCAGTTTGAAAATATTTTTAAAAGCCTTAAAACTAACATGCAATGAAACAATTTCAGATTGGCGCGCAAACAACTACTGTAGTGTTTTTATGTGGAATTTACATTGAATGGGTACAGTTCTGTAATCTAGGCACGATATAAACCTGTATGGCAAGTTGGGAATAGGTGTATATGCAAAGTAAATAGGCACTTTTATTTAAGCATCTTGAACATACGTGGTTTTGGAGTATCGCCGTGGGTTGTGGAACGAATTGACTGCATAAGCACTGCATTGTGCAAAAGTTTTGGGCCAGCAGTTGCCAGTCTTACCCGCAAATGGCCAGTGTGTATGCATGTTTTTGGGATGACCTTTTAGGTGAGCTGTTCACACTCAGGTGTGACGACTCTTCAGCCAATCAGTTGCCTAATTAGTAATGTCAATAGGTAGTTGCAGAAAAAAACTGCATGCACAACAGCCCTTTCTGTGTAAGATTGGCCACCCCACTCTTAAGCAGTCAGATAAACTGTTTAAGGATGTTTATTTGAGTAGTAACTGTATATTTGTTCAGAGAAATACAATTTAACATTAAAACGTATGCAGATTAACAGTAACAGAATAAAAAGGAACAATTTCTCGTGTTGTCCATAAAGTTGTTGATATCTTCCTGGATGGCTAGATGATCACCGCTTTGGTTCCCAAACTTCTCCTCAGGGGCACCTCAGCCAGTCCATGTATTTCGTAAATTTCACCACTAGCTCTCTTAATTAGCTTATTAGTTAACCCAATGAGTTATTGGGTGTGTTCGACGCGGGCTTGGGTCTGTCTGCAGCTGATGTGACATAGCACAAGATCTTCCCACGGCTGCAAGGGTGGAGAATAAACTAACTGGCGTCAAGTTGGACAGCGTCCACTGCTCGTGGAGCGGGAGATCTGACTGCAATGGTCAAGTTCGCTGCGTTGGCGTCATTCGTGGCAGATGAAATAGACATTGTGGAAATTCCAATGTTCTTGCATGGAGAATATGGTGAACAGGGAATTATTTAAAATTTTAAAAACATATGCTTCATATTATATTTATAACCTTATGCCCATAGTTTCCTTTGGCGTATGGAACAGGGCAGATTAAATCTTAAAACGCCTCCATAACTGTTACTTTTTTTTAATATAAGATCCCCCCTCCCAAAATATATATGATAAGAAAAGGGGTGATTTTTGCCTGCAATTCTTACTTAAATGCCTTCACAGACTAGACAGACAAAGCAGTGTGACATTACAGTAACAATAAACTAACAACTAATGTGTACTATTAAGTTGGCATTTCTTTTATTTATTAAATTTTAATGTATTTATTTCTTCTATTTATTTGAACTTTATTTTACCAGGTAAATTAACTGAAAACCAGTTCTCACTGCCTCGCAATTCTTTTTGGAAGAAATAACAGATAACGCATCAGAACTTCTTGGTGTACAAATGCTACACATGTCAAACGTGTCACTAAAACCTTTAGCAAATAAATTTTTGAGATCAAAAAGTCGTCGTCACAGAGGCGGTTCCCAGTTTGTGCAGCCAGGCAAGAGGTGCTGCAGGATTGTCTTAAGTCTTCTTGCTCCCTTGAGTTTTGTACCATGTGACATGGTAACGCGTGGTGACATTTCGCAGCACCAACTGAAGACGGACAAAAAAAAAACGAACCCTCATACATTGCATCAAGCCCAGAATGCATCGCTTTAAGCCTGTGCTGTAAGCGGCTGCTTGAAGTCGATTGCGCCCATTGATTATCCAAACAAGGTGGGTTAGTGGTCTAGTCAAAATGCATGGTTGTATTTGTATGGTTGCTGCAAATACTGGGGTGATTGTAGGAGAGGATTTGAAATGGCTAAGCTGACACACTTTCACAGACTTAATATCACAGTTTTATCGCAACACGAAGATCATTGCACAGTACTACAAGTTCACCGTCTTATCTTGGTTTGTGTCGTCCCCAGAAAGTTACAGACTTTTGCAAGTCCCCCTGCCACCAACATCATCCTCCCACCATGCCGTTCCCCTTTGGGAAGTCCCAGAAGAGTCCTGCGGACATTGTGAAGAGTCTGAAGGAGAATGTGGCCTACCTGGAGAAGCTCGAGGCCTCTGAGAGCAAGAAGTGTGAGAAGGTGCGAGATGGATTGGCTGGGCTGAAGACCCCGGGGCAGAAAGGGGCATCCTGCTGTCATGTTGCAATGTTGTGTTGCTAGTCTTGCTTAGCAAGAATCCTTGGGTTTTGAATGACATGAATTGCTCCCCTGTGGGGGGGGGGGGGGGGGGGGGGGGGGGGGGGGGGGGGGGGGGGGGGGGGGGGGGGGGGGGGGGGGGGGGG
>JAODKN010000002.1:11447166-11464581 GCA_026774425.1 Petrocephalus zakoni
TATCGACTGGTGTATTTTTATTTAAGTGGGCTCCCCTCCCAATGGATGCTTTGGTCAGGAAAGTACAAAATTCACAATATATACCCAGTTGTGCGACGCTTAGCTTGGAAAAGCAATTGTATTTTTGTCTAAGGATTTTATTACAAGTTTTATTATCAAAGATATAGCAGTAATGTTTGTCCACATAATGCCAATGCAGTGTGTGTTAATACCAGTAACATCTATTAGTATGTATACTGCTAAAGGCCAGGAATATGGTTGAAACAGTGCTGATATGAATGCTTCTTGCCGAAGACGGCACAGTAAACTGTAGTCTCTCGCCCCTGCTCAGTTTCATTTTGGATTTCAGTCCTTTGCTCTGAGCCTGAGTAGGTACCTCTGGTAGCTGTGAGTCTCCATGTGCAGGGTTTGTGGTCAGCACTGACTGCACTGCACTTCCCAAAACTCCTTACCTACGTGCTGAACCCTAGGAGACACTCCCACTCTGCTTATTGCCAGTCTTTATATGCGGCTCCTGCTTTAAGTACGTAGATCTACAGCGCCTTAATCTGTTTGTGCAAATCACAGACTTGGGGGGAAATAGTTTTGCTGAACTGGTGTCTTAAGTTTTCTTTGTCACCTGTTTGCACAAGGCTGTCTATATATACCTCAGAATTGTCTGATTATAATTAAAATGTTTTATCTTGGTTACAAGCAGCAGTTTGCAAAAATGTATGCTGAAGATTAAATGTTTTTCATCTTCCTCCTTTATAAAAACACTTTGAATGAACATAATTTTATATTTTTAATATTTCAGTGAAGCCCTGAATGTTTGCACAGGGGAAAGGGGAAGCACCGGATACGAAGTGCAACCAAATAAATGTCATGAACAATCAAAACCAAGCTCACCTGTGTCCCTGTTCCTTCCTTTTTGCACAACACTGTCCAGTGTTTCTGCTCTCTCTCCCTGCATGTGATCAGTTTTCTTTGTGAAGGAACAGGGGAAACTGCCTTTAAATGATTACAGAATGGAAACTTACGCCCTTGTTAAAGATGGACAGGAGGATGACACAGTTTTAAAGTTTTCAGTACATGTGGTTTGGCATACACCTCCCCCCCTCCCCCCGGGAGGACCTGCAGGTTTGTACTTTATAAAAGACGAATGGTTATGAAGTATAATTCAGGACAAGGTCCTGCTTTTGTCCTGCGCAAAGGCTTTCTGTAGGGATAGACTAATCACCAATTAAATGACTATCTAAAAGTCTTGTTTTGGCCAGATGTAGTCTACAGAAATGAACTAGAGTAGAAACTATTCTTAGAGAAGATCCACCAGTTTATCAATTTTCCAACGGCTTGCCTAGTAGTGGTTCATTTCACTATATTAACAGCTTGCATAACTTGGCATTTGATCAAGTCATAAATACATGAAAACTAAGGTCTAGAAATCAAATTGGTGGTAATAATTTCCATATTACTGAGATACTGCAAAGCCTTGGCAAAGATCTGAACTCCAGCATGATGAGAGGCCAACCTCTGGAGATCAGTTAGGAAAGTGGTGAGAACAGAGCTTAATTAGAGCCAAATTTCACAAAATAATAAAACCATTATGTGCCATCAGGATCGCTATTCCGTAGCGCCTTCAATAATTCATTACAAACCTTCACATTTTTCTTTTTACTGATTTTAATCCCAGCAACTGTTGCAGCCAACAAACGCTTTTGTTTTACAAAGAGTGCTAAAGGCATATTAAAGAATAACTAAACTGAAATCTAACACAGCCCACAGTAAACCACAGCCTGTCTAGCGTCACTCCAGCGAATGCAGAAGCACATGCGTCCGGGCCATCTCTGCACCCGGGTCCTGTCTACGGCTGCGACTCCGGGTCCGACATCACTGGGGGCAGGCTGCAGCAGGTCCTGCAGCATTCCCAGATACGCCTCACAGAAGAAGCGTGTGGGGACTCTCCAGACAGATAAACGGCAGATAAAAGCTTTGGGATTTGGTTCCTGCATGTCCTTAATCTTAAAATTCCCCTTCTAATTGTGCAGATGACCTACATGATGTTTTTTTTTCTCTCCCCACCGCATTAACGACGCCAGATCTGACGGAACTGGTGGAGCGTCTTCCCGGCTGCTCTCACCTGTGTCCCGCGGTGCCGAGCTACATGTACGTGATCTCGTCGGCCAGCCTGCGCTCCCACGGTTCCGACTGGCCCTCTATGTGCCTGCGTAGGATTTCCATGGCCATGCGGCTGCGTGTATGCCTCTGGCGCTCTGCCTCCAGCTCGGCCCGGACCACTTCCAGCTCCTTCCGCAGCTCCTGCAGAGTGCCGTCATGTTCTGCCCGGCTGGCCATCTCCCTCCCCTGCCTCTCCGCTTCCAGGTGCCGCTTCAGCACCTCCAGCTCGTGAGCCAGGTCCGCCTTCTCCGCCCGCAGCTCCCGCGCCTCCTCCTCGGCCCTTCGCAGCCGCTCCCGTGCCCTGCTGACCTCCTCCGCCTTTCCCCGCAGCTCGGTGGCCCAGGCCTCCAAGCGCGCCTCCCTCTCGCGAGCCTGCACCCGCAGGGCTTCCACGCGCTGGTTCTGCCACGCAGCCTCGCGGCTGGCGAGGGCCAGCTGCGCCTCCCGCTCGTCCAGTAGCCCCTGCAGCCTCCTGCGCTCCCCCCGCTGTGCCTCAGCCTGCGCCAGGGCCAGCTGGAGCCGGGCACTCAGCCTACGCCGGTCTCGCTCGACTTCGCGCACTGCCCACCGCAGTGTCACCAGGTCCTTCTGGTTCCAGATATATCTCCCCTCCTTCTCCTCGCCGGCAGTGTGTGCAGAGGCCACGCCCCTGTGCTCCGTGTCTCTAGGCATCTCGAGCTTCTCCTCGTCTTTCCTGACTATCCTGTCTGGCAGCCGCTCTCTCTGTCTCTGCTCCTCCCTCTTCTGCACCTCCTCCAGGGCCGAACGATAGATCTCCTGTCTGTGACTGCCCCATGCTGTGGACAGCCTCTCAGTGGGCAGGATCTGCATGATTCCCATGCTGGCTCTGGTTCTGTTGTCCTCCAGTAGGTCCAGGATAGTGAAACGAGGAGAAAACAGCTCAGTGACCCAGTGCTTCTTTTCTGTCCCCATTTGCTCTTCCCTTGTGTCCAGCTCCTGACCTTTCTCTACACCCATTGTCGATCCTTACCTCAATCCTCCGGCTGTCCTTGGATGTAAAACAGAGGCACTGATTGAAAAATTCACACATATAGGACAGCATACAACAGTTATTTTAAGTACCATTCAATGTAGATGGAATCAATCTACCCAGGGTTTAGTCTCTGAAACATGACTTTTTCTTGCTCAAATCGCATTATTTCCAATATATACTTAAAGTTGCTGAACATTTTATTTGAAAAACTAAATAACTTAAACTTCTATAGCTTTAAATTTGTTGAAAAAAAATAACACGAACATCATAATTTCAGTGACTAGTCACAATCATTACTAAATAAGCATTCAACTCCGAATGAATGAAGTTAAGATTTCCATTAAATAAAATTCTTAATAAATGCAATATGAAATGTAGCCCACTAAAGGTGAACCTCTGATTACAAGAAAACATAGTTAGCTAAGACTCCTTTTGAGGTTTGCAGAAATTGGCAGAGATCCCATCGACCCGTCCAATCAGAATGCACAGTGCATCCGTAAGACAGCAGGGTACAGCCCCGCACGGAGTAACTGCCAAGGTCAGGCAGGCTGCTAGCATGCTAGCTACGTACCGAGCCGTCCTGTCGGCTCCCGTCGAGCATCTGCATCCACGGCGCATTCTGAGCGCGAGCCGGTGACGTTCAGCGCAGAAACGTCACGCCGGTCGCTGGCGTAGAGAGAGAGTGACGAAGAGCGCAGTGCGCTGTGGGATAACCCCAATCGAAGGCGGTCATTTAAAACGTCGTTTTATTGCCAGATGCATATAAAACCCGAATAAGGATTTAGGGTAATAACCAATTTAGTTGTTTTATTTCAGATTTATTCAAGAAAAATGAAATGAAGTTTGACAGCATGGGATCAAGGATAGTAAAAGATATTTACGGAACGGATGCTTTTAGTTTTGTGGATTTCTGTTAACTAAAAACTGAAAGGATATTGTGGCTGGACGGCAGCGCTGGGTGTAGTGTAACGTGTAACTAAAGTTGCATAACCTGACTTTTAAGAATTGTGCTGTAAAAATGAGTTTGAAATAAGCAGTTATCATAAATATCATGCGTTTTACGTTTTTTGAGGAACATAGCTTAATGCGTGGTTTACTTCGTTAATTTTGAATTAGCCTTTCGCAAACCATATTTTAATCTCTTTGTGAATGCGAGATATTTACCAATTTACAATACGATTTTTTTTCCAGAAAATCTAGCTCCAACGAAACTTAAACGATTCACCCACGCTGTTCACTTGTCGTTCTTGTTTTAAACATAATTCATAGGTTATGATTTTTTCTACGATTCGAAACACAAAGAAATACATTTAGACAGCAGAAAGACCGGATTTCTCTCGGCCCAGCCCCCACAAGAAACCAGGATTTTCTAGAAGAAAGGAAGTTCTTTTTTCCTCTTTGTATGTTTGAATTGACCTAGTTAGTTTCATTCACGTTTTGTATATGCAGTTTTTGTAAATAATATTAAGGACCACAAGTTTAAGACGCATCAAATAAATTATTTGGACATGTTGAAGAAAAGCATCGCGATAAATAATTGCTGAGTATTAAATAATTTTGGAACATATTGAAATAAAACGTGTAACAAAGTACTTACTTTACTTACCTAAATTTACTTGCTTAAGGCTAGACAAATATTTGGTGTCAAATTAAATATTCATTCTTTTAGAAGCAACGGATATATGCATGTCGTTTGTCGAGTAGTGATGCAAAATTACTGTAAATAACAGCAAGACGTTAACAAAAGCAAAGTAATGTTGGCTGCCACTTTAAATGTTGCTTTAACTCTAAAACGTTCACGTGTTGGGTCATTTCAGACTGATTTTTATCACGTTTACTGCAAGAAAAGTTGAATTATGCTAAGTAATAGTATAATTTGTTTCTTTGTTTGTAGATTTAATTCTCTCCAAGTCCAACAAATAACCCCATAATGAACTCTTTAACTATATATTATTCTCTGCCCTGTGTTTTTCAAATTAAATTTAAAAACGCACCGATTTGGTGGATAATTTAACAACAATTATGTTCACTCTTGTGATTATAGACATTGTGATTATTGTAATTCAGCATTTTAGCTTGTGTTAGTATTGTTCTGTAAACATAGTATTGTTCTGTAAACATAGTATTGTTCTTTGAAATGAAAATGTTGATGTATTCTTAGTATTAAAGATCTCATCCACATTTTCTTTATACTACTACCACTACAAGAAAACTCAAGATTAAACATACAGTGAGGTTCTTTAAATGGTGAAAAGGCTTTCATTTGTGTTATGTATTCAGTTTGAAGGATGGGTTAGTCTAGAAGTTTATGAATGTTTATTAAAAAAAAAAGCTTCAACGAGAACAATTTCGAAGAACGTTTCAAATCCGATATCCATCAGTTAATCATCAAATTATCCATAATGGTTCTAAAATATTCCTGGCGTTCAGTTCTACGATACAGCAACATTCAATATGATCATTTATCCGTATGTGGTATAATTGTAATCCATGCTGAAACATGCTGAAAATGTTCAGCTGAAATACAATTATCTAAACAGTTGTTAACCGGGAAGGATGCATTGCCCAGGTCCTTCGGCTTATTTTAACTCTTTTTTTTCTGAACAGGAAAAAATAAACAAAAAGGCCAAAACCGGGAAACTGGGTTAGGGTTCAGATGGTTTTCGGGCTAAAGAAACAATGCCAGACAAACCCAACTAAAATTACTGTTCTGGCCAAGTGTTAAGAGTTCTGTGGGTATTTTTGTTGCATTCATAAAATTGCGCCTACGTGTAATGCAGCAAGGAAATGGTTTAGTTCCTTTGAGGAAGAAAAAAAAACTTTAAAAACGAAATACCTGGGTTAAAATGAAACGCGCGGGAATGCCCGTTCATGGGAGGGGGAGTTACAATGTGGGGGTAGAGTTTGTCGGGGTTAGAGGTCATTAGCCTTCTGGGTCGTTTTAGACCACGGGATTTAAGGCTGGAGGGAGATGGAAACAATGGACTCAACGTTTGCAGGCTCTTTATAAAGTGAAAACAACATTTTTTTAATCGAATGCATTAGAAATTGGTGAGGTATTAAAATGAATCACTATGGTGGCAAACTAGGTTGCTACAACAACTCGATAATTATTAGAACAATGTCGAATGTCTCCTTGCCCCCACCCCCACCCAGAAAAAACAACAAAGAGGATGCTCACACAATTTCACGCATGAGAAATTTTTTTGTTCAAATTTTAAAATAGCAAGGAACGCTTAAGACATCTGCCCAGTAAGGAAGGAATCCCTCTGATGCGCCCTCGGCACCCAAAATGCGCGTGTTCTAAAACACCCAGGCAAGGTATGGATTTTCTGCTTTATTCGCCCAAGTAGAACTCCTCTCGTTGGTATTTTTAAATCGTATGTCCTGTTTTGCTCTACATTCTACCATCATGCATTTCTGCCTGGTTTCACTGTTTAATTGTAAAAAATCGTGGTACGGGAAATGGGGAGGGGGGGGGGTGACATTTCCTTATTTCGTTAAGAAAAAGTAAACAGCACGTGTTAAGTAGTCGTTTACATTTGACATACTTTATACATCATGAAGAAGACACCAGATTGAGAAAACTAACTTTTTATCTGCTTTTTTTTTTTAACTAATTACAAATAAACGGTATTAACATTTGTCGTAAACAGCACGAGCTTCTTAATAAGCTGAAGGGGGGATATTTTTATTCGTTGTTTCGCCTTGTACTTAGGAAAATAAATCACATTAATTATGCAAATGCGGCTGCTGGCGGATGTAGTTCTTTGGTCTTGCAGCGAGGGGCTGCCCGGTGGGGAATGGCCCACAAAGGCAGGCCGTCACATGACGATGCATTCGCGCCTCTTTGGGGAACCTTCCGACCCGTCGCAGCTTTCCAGCAACTTATCGGAGGTAAAAACGCAGCTCGGATCGTTACTGTCGTCCTAATCTCTCATTACCTTGTAACATCGAATGGCTAAAGGAGCGTTTCCCCGCTTTGAGCGGGAGTAGAAGTTATTTTTTTTCGGATCCTCGCTTTTATCTTACGGCAGAAGGCTTTGATGGTTAGGGTGTGTTAATGGCCAGTGATAGAATAAGTGCAGCACTGAAATCGGATATTTAAGTCGGTTGAAGAAGGTTAAAGAAAAGCAAGATTTGAACTATTTACATTGTACTATGATGGGTAATTATTTGCAGTTTCAGTGAATTGAAAGTAGCTATATAGCTACTGCAAATGTATATCCAAGACCATGTGTAAGACGAGTCATGCTTGAAATGTACCTATATATATATAGTAGTAGTAGTAAATGATTTAAACACCCAGCGAATGGGTCTGACAGCTTTAATGTAGCTGATCATATTTATGTAGACTTGTAGATACTCGTTACCAGGCTAGCTGGTTCGCTCACTAGCCATCCTTAGTACCAAGATTATTTGTGGAGACGCCTAGTAATGGGACTAATGCGCCGGAGTAGCCGAGGCACCGATTCGCAGTGCGGCGCGTCCCTGGCTCCCGGGGAAGTGCCTCGTTGTTTTGCTTCCCGGCTCGTCCGCGAATCTGACCCAGCAGTCCCAGTTTGAATTTCACATGGCGCCCAGTTGCGCCACAGCCCCTGAATGGAAGCCGCTAGTGGCGGGGGGGGGCGCCGGCAGGCTGGGCTCCGTCCTCCAGCACAGACCCGCGGGCTGGCCGCCGTCTTCCCGCACCGTCGCAGCTTCCCGCAACTTTTTCTTACTTGCACCCCGTGGATGGCACTGCGTGCCCCGTGCGTAAGTGGCCAGGAGCGCCGATCGCGTTACATGAAACCCTTCGCGGGATACATCGTAAAGGCGTGTGCGTCTCAGCTCTAACAGCGTGCTACAGTTACTTGCTTTAAATCCAAACGCGTGGGTGTTATCTGATCAGATTTCAGAACTGTTGGCTGCCTAACGATGCCTGATTCTTGTCTTTGGTATAGTAACATTGATTTTTTTTACCCACCCCCCCCTTCTTCCTCCCTGTAACGCGTCGATCATTCACGTTGAGCGGCTGATCTCCTTTCCAGCGGACGGCTGGCCAGGGAGCAGCAGGAGAGCCTGCAGGAGCACATGCTGCGAGTCACGACAGTCGGACCTGCTTCGTTACAGTGTTTGTTTCTGTGTTCAGGGGCGCATTGTGGGAATTGCAGTTCGCCTTCCGCCACGGCGCCTTGGCCGGGCCCCACGCGAGCCTGGAGAGGCGGTGAAACGCGGGGGAGACGCACGGCGCCTTTGTGCGCCGCTCCATGCATTGGACACATGGCACATTACTGGCGCTCTTAAACTTCCCTCTACTTGCATGATTTCATGAGTCCAGGTCTAGTGTTGGTTTTAAGTCACGGATAAGAAGTCTTTCCGTTTTGCCGAGATCTTAAGCTGTAGATCGTAGTGTCGTGGTCCCAGCTGTAGGCGGCCTAGTGTGTCGCACATAAGTACTGTCACAAAGGTTGTTTGCAAAAAAATGATTTGTAGCCTCATCAGTTCCCACCATGTGCTTGTTATTCTTGGAGGTGGGGGGGGACGCTAATCGTGGCATCTGTGGCCCTGGGTGCCGGGCCAGCCCTGCTCACATGGTCGGATCTTGCAGGACATCCTTCCTCCATCTTAGACCTTTGTGTGGCGGAGCACGTGCGACGCGCCCTCGCGCTCGTGCCGTGCGGAGAGCCGGGGACCAAATCCGGCCGCACTTTGCAGCCGAGATTCTTCTAGATCGGTATTTAAATGGGTTTTTCGCTTGACGGTCCTTCGGCGATCGCGGCGGCGGGGCGCGCACAGTTTGGCTCCGCGACTGCGACCCGAGCCTGGCGAGAACCACACGCCCGGCGGGTTATGCTTGGAAGCGAGACCACGGCAATGCAGAGGGTCATGGAGGGAAGGCGGTTGTTGGTCAGGTGTTTCACAACTTTGGACTACGTGTGAAGAATCTCGGAGGCTCCCCGTGAATTTGTGGCTTTTTGGGTGACTACTGCTTTTTTGGTCCATGGGGAAGGGTAGATACCTTGCTGAAATGGCATTTTCTTCTGAAAGGTCTTTCAAAAAAGTACAAACTGCATAATGCAAAGGCTCAGATATCATGGTACTGTTCATTAGTCATTCGCTGCAATATGGTCTCCTTTGCTGTGTTCACATTTCTGTTCTATCTCTTCCAGATCTGCATTGGCGGTGAGTTCAGCCTGGCACTCTGGTGCCCACTCGCCTGACGCGGAGGTGGGCTGCACTGATCTGTCTCTTCTGCTAAGGTGCATCCAGTGTAGTCAGTATATTAGTCTAGAATCTACTGCGCTGGGTGCCCCTTCTGGCTGAAGGGACAGCATGGCCGCCATGGGAGGTATAGGAGATGTAGGAAACCCTTCCAGATGCCCTAGTCAAAGAGTTTGAAGCTTTCTGGAACACACAAGTGGTTGAGTTGTAATTCTACTGGGATGGCTATGGACTATGAATATGTGTGTATTGATGGTGGGCAGATGTTGACTTTAAATTTATCAGCAGAAGATGGTGGTAGCCAGATCTTTTACTGGTGGTTATTGTCACACACACACAGCCCAGCAGTGACTTTGTGAATGATGTCCTTTCACATATGTGAAGTCTGTGCAGTCCCAAAGTGCTCACAGTGCAGGTAGTACTAACTCAATCTACTGCAGTGTGTGCACTTCCCGTATTGCCAGGCGCCCTCTGCTGGCTCAGATTGTAATTGTATTTATTTTGCTGTATATGTGCTGCCTCCCTCCCCAGACTTTTCTCATGCACGCGGAGTTTTGCCGGTTTGCATCCAGCTTGTATATATTCTGCTGTGCAAATCCATGCAAAACTCTCTGTGCCTGAGTCAGACGCGACTGCCACTTTTTTTTGCTGTACTTTCTGGTCTTGCTGCCTTTGGCCACGCCGCCCCTTGTACAGCTGGAGGTGATAATTATTTCCGAGTATCCTGGCCTGAAGATTCTCTCCATCCCCTACAGTGAGTTATCTGCAGTCTGGCTGGGTATCATGGGTAACCAGCATGCTTATGTCTTGCTGTTTTCGGGTGGATGACTTTGCAATTTTGATTTGTCTTGGAGCCTAAAAAATTGCACGGTATCCATCTGTAATCCGCTAGATGTTTTGAACTGCTATGTGATCGTTTTGTTTCCAGGTTTTCTGTTCTATATCCCAATAAAATTTGTTTGAGTAAATGATTGATATTCTTTGTGTCCAGTCTGCTGTGAATGACTTACGGACTGGTTTGAGATTACTTTTGGACTTTTACCCGCCGCTGTCCCTTTGTTCGGAGTAGGGGGTTTTGTGCCAACGACAGCCACCAGAGGGCAGTCTACGCACGCTCGTTCTAGCCGCCCGACCTTCCGACTGAAATCTTATGGTTTTAATGTCTGAACCCGTACTTCATTATCTGAAGTAGTAATTAAGAAACGCTGCTATGCGGGAGAAAGGCCTCTTGGAAAATGTCCAAACATTATAATAACTGCTGAATCTCTGCAGGCGGAATTTTGTAAGACGGCACGTAAAGCAAGTATTATGCGGACAATTCGGTCTAACGAATTTGGTTTAAGCGGAGTGGAGTGAAATTTGTTTTCGGCGAACTCGTTCGATTTTAATGTGATTTGTGGCATTTATTTAATTAATCGGGTAGCTGAAGTAGTTTTTTGTTGTTTTAATCCGTTAATGCCGGTGCTTGAACGAAAACGAGCGGTAGGCCTACACAAGACACTGACTTTGAGACTTATGTGGTATCATGGTTGGCTTGCAATATGAGAAGCACATGGAATCTACTAGGCCTGTATTGCCGCAGAGCGAATTGCAGCATGTGCATTTTTTTTGTGATCCGATGTACGACGCTAATCAAGCCATTTCTCTGCAAAATTACTTTTGAGAAATTCGACTAAGGCAATTTCGTGCGCATTCTGTCATGTTGTTTAGAGACGTATCTGAAGCTCTGCTCACACGCACAGAGAAATAATTATATTCCATCCGGTATAATTGATCTGTTTCTCGGTCACAGCGAAAAGCCCTTTCACAAGATGGCTCGCACTCTTCTATGGATGGTGGTGGAGTTTGGGACATGGGTATCGGAATGATTAACATTCTTCTCTACAAAAACATATGCATATATTAAGTGATTCAAGAATTTGTGACTCCAGATTTTTTTTCTCGTCTTCTGTACGACGCACCAGTGTCCTGGAATATCGCTTTCAACTCAATAATGCGGAGAACGACTTCATCTATACTTTTTTAAATCAATGGTTAGCTCAGTTGTTTCGTCCTTAAAATGGCCATGAACAGTCAAGTTATGGCTTGTTTCTAAGGTTATCTAAGATTATATATCATCTAAGAATAAAAAAACGGTACCATAACCATATTCTGATTTTATTCTTTATTTGATTTCCTTTGAATTCAATATTTACACCCGCTCCCCAAGTTCTGTCCCGTCTGATTTACATCGTGTGATTTATTCAATGAAAAGTTCCACGCAGAAATGTTGGCAGCTCTGCTAGGACACAAATCAGTATGCCTGGGGCGCCGAGGGAGATTTAAGTTTTAGTTTTAGCATCCGAAACCCAGTGCAGTAATTCGGATGACGTGTTTTGTTTCTTGCGGCGCCCTGCGGGTTATTCGGATAAACGTCGGCAGGAATGCCGTCGATCGGCTGAAACTGAGACTGCGGAGGTACGGGTCACAGCGGGCGGCCGTCGCTAATCGAGTGCAGTACCGGGTACTCATTCTGCGGGAGCTACACCGAGACAAGTTAATCCTAACCGCTTTCCCTGAATTATTCCTGTCAACAGCATCCCCCTATAATTAAAACGGGTGATAAGGTGGGCCTATCACTGGTGGATATCTTGCTGACTTGCCCCATCCATGTGTAGTTTCACAATTACCGCGAAATATCCAGGGGTGGCAGAACCACGAATATCACAAGTTTTATTTTCCTCAAATATTGATTTTTTTTTTCTGAAGCACGTGTGTTTCTGTTCACGCCAGAATACGGACGAGTGCGCGCTGCCCTGCCCCATGTCATTTTTATTACTAGAATTTATTATCCATTAGAAACGGTGTCATCTCCACTTCTTAGATGTAGAAAATACGCCCGCTCCACGACTTAATTATCCTAAGAGGCTTTCATGGCAATTAAATCTAATTATCTATGGATAAAGCGACTGAAGTAGGACAACTGAGCGTTTCAATTTATTTCACTTTTGTCCTTTTTGTACCCATAGCAGTCGTAATGATCGATGGGGCGGCCGCGCGCTTGTCTTGAAGTCGTGCCAAGTAGTGTAAAAAATTATGTACTCTTATTTAGATAACGGCGCCCGTCGTAATATACACTTACATGCATATAACGGAGCTGCACTCTGAGGCTCCTAAAACGGAAAATATAGTTTTGATTTAAGGAGTGAATAAAAATACTGGTGGAAAGATGTACATTTTTCTCATTATATTAATTATACCTTTTACGGTGCATCGCGTTAATTTATAACTGAAGAGCTGAAGTAAAAATGTCGGGATCTCGGGATAAAATGTTTCTCTTGAAAAGGGGTAATAATGTCATAGCGTTTCCTCTAGGCGGTAAACACTTAAGCTTTGCATAAACATTTACGTCAATAATGTCTGCGTATGATGCCCAAGTGTCGGATCAGCGAGCGCGCTCCCGAAGGCGACTGCGCGCAGGCCACCCTGCAGCTCGCCCGTCTCCTGCGCAGCCGGGGAGGGGGGAGCAGACGCTTCTGCTACTGCCAGCCCACACGAGTCCGCTCCACAGGACGCGCAGCCCGTCATGGCATGCGCGCAGGGCTGCACACAAACGGGCATCTCGCTCCTTCCCACCGGCGCCGTCTTCTGCACATTCGCTTAGTCGGGTCGTTGGCGAGCGGTGCGGCTGCGTTACCTTCTTATCCTCATTGGCAGAGGGACGCTTCCCCCCCCTCTCTGGATGTAGAATATAAAGGTGCAAATAAAGCTGTGATCGAAGAAGGGATCTCTAAGTGACTTTAAGTTGAAACCCCGCTCCCAATGAATCGCGCCTCGGCCGAGGAGTAGCCTGAACCTGGATATCCGGAGCGCGGAGGGTCCGCTGCAGCCGGGCGCTATGGCAGGTGCCGGTGCGCCAGGTGCGCTGCTCGCCTGCGTCCTGCTCGTACCCTTCGCCCAGCTAAGCGCCCAGGTGCCCGATTGCCAAGAGGTCCGTTCGTCCTTCCTGCTTCTTCATCCGGGCATGAAATGGGCACCGGAGAGCCCAGTGTCAGGTAACTGCCCCGATCTCAGTCGCCTTTCACATTATCCAAGTCCACTACTTTTATTGCTAAAAAATGCAACAGAAATATTGTTCTTAAATTATTGTCAGATTATGTTTTACACATTTTAATATGACTCGGGACCGGTATTAAACCGGGAGATGTATGAATCTGCAGTTACCTGTACCGCACGTTTTGGTTTGAAGTAAGATGAGGGTGAATGTGCTCTTTAAATTGTTTGAACTTGCTGAAGAAATGTGCATAGCTAAAAACTATGTAGACAGGTGTTGAAAGGGGAACTAATATGCTTCTTCTACTATTAACCATTAGGACAGTTATCCGAATGAGGGATTTCTTTACTGATAACTCTGAGACCGCAGAGGATGTCATTTGAAACTCCTCAGTCCCATGTCACAGTTCTTTCATTGCGGCACCTACAAATGTTATTGCACCGAATATGGCCGTATCTTTCAAGAACACTGCCCAGAGGTGTTGCCCTTGTCAGAAATTTCGGTTCCGTTTTGGCGGGGCCAGTCTGTCTGCGGTGTTCCCTAACCACCCCCCCCTCCTTCCGGCATGCGGGGCACACAGCCAAAACCACAGGGAGACTGACATAAAACTTGCACGTTATAAGTGAGGCATATGCGAAAATGCCAGGCAGACGTTCTCTGCTTCTTCGGTCCCTTAAGTTGTGTATGCAGTGAGGCTACAATAAACAGAAATAAGTATTAAAATTCAGCATCCTCTTCTCTCCATTGGAATCCTGGGGATTTTGCTCCTCGGTGCTGATTTCTGAGTGCATCTTTTTTTACGGGGAAAGTAAATAGCTTTCCTCCGCAGGGCTCCCATGGAGCCTGTGGGGATGCTGAGCCTAACAGCCGCCTTTAGCTTCCTTCTGAGGCGTAAGACGCCTAACCAGGCAGAAAGCCAGCCAGAGCCGCGTCCGGTCCTCCGGCAGGTGTGAATTACATTTCCTCGCTCCTTGTGCCTCGCCGGCCTGGCTGACTTGTTTTCCTTCCTTATTTATTTCTTTTTAAGTGCTCTGCTCATTTCCCAGTCCACGGTGACAGAGAGCTTGTTGACAGCCGAATCTAAGATGCTGTCGTTCCTCTCCAGGACGGGATGTGCGGAAAGTGACCGCACCACCCTTTGTGAAGTCTAGGAGGGCAGTGTGCGTGTAAATGCAGCGGAAGGCAGGGATGTGAGTCTTGAGTGTTTCTTGGTTTTATTGGTGGTGTTATTTGGTCCTAATTCCCGTTCACCTATTCTGTGTGTGTAAATAGTTTAGAGCTGCTCTAGTAGGGTACATGTCGGGTTTTACAGGGGAAAAGGAATCCGACCTTTAATTGAAAGCTTCTGTACCCAGGACGAGTCTCTCCGTGCTCTGAAACACAGCCTGGGAGCTGTCCTGGGCGCATTTACTGTGGCGATGCCAGACCCGTCACATGGCCTGACCTCTGGTGGTGCGCATCTGTCAGCTGGGAGCGGCCGTGCTGCGTGCCCTCTGACGTGTCCCCCCCCCCCCCCACCTGCCTCTTTCAATCCATCTCTGTTCCTCACAGCTGGTTCATTCCTTCCAAACCCGCCTCCTCCTCTGCCATAGCCCCGCCCCTCTTCCTCCATAGCCCCGCCCCCTCCTCTGACATAGCCCCGCCTCCTCCTCTGCCACATGCCGGGCTTGTCAGCCCTCACCCGTCCCCAATGGCTCCGCTTTCCGCCTGGTCTGAGAGTGATACTCTTCTAGGTCATGCATGGATGGAGGGCTTCTATTATTTCCTGTTATTTTTCTTGAATAGGATTTGTAGTCAATTTGCTGATTGTTAGTGGCCCAGCTCCTGCACGCATTCACGCACACGCATGCACATGGACCCACGCACACACCATCCTCTTTGCATGAAACTTAGGGCAGAGCTGATTTACAGCTGCCAGAGTGTTGTTGGCATAGGGGGACCATAGGGGACCATGTCTGAGTTTGTCCCCGAGGTGCTGGCTGAAGCCGTGGTTCCGGTGACATCTGGGCGGAGTCGTGTGAATTATACTCCCCAGGTCCCCACGGACTCGGTCCTTTTCCCAGGGAACAGGAGGTAGGTATGATTGGGGTGGTGTTGGGTGAATAGGGGAATGGGTGAGGCAGTAGATTGAATGCTGAGTGGGGGGGTACTCCCTTTTTGGGAGAGAGGAGGGGGGGAGATGGAGCTGAAGAGGGGAGAAGGAGGAGTGTGTCTGCTGTGGCCGTTAGTGGGTCGCTGGAGATGTACTGTCAAAGTGCTGCTTGCTGGTCCTCCTTAAAACCTGCTGGAGTCAGGAGGCGTGTAACTTACTGACTCCGAGGTATCGCGATCAGAGGCAGGCAGCCCCGCCCCCCACCCCACCGACTGCGTGCTTCAGAAGCCCCGTCCCCAAAGAATACCCGTCACTGTGCCAAAAGTGGCCCATCATTACCGCAGCAGAGGTCTGACTGGTGCCCCCCCCCCAATACACTGGTATTGTAAGTGTGGGAGAATCCCATAACTGAATGTCCCTGGAGGAGAAGCCATTCACGGTAAAGGGGGAGAGCTGGTTGCCTGCCTTTGGCGCCATCTTTAACCCGCACCACCTTGTTATTAGCGGGACAGAGGAGGAGGGGAAATGAACCAGAGGGTGAAATCCTGTAGGGGGCGTGAGTGAGTTAAAGGAAAATGACCTTGGACAGAAGCTTGCCTCGGGGTGTTGCCCGGGCGCGCTGTCGGTGTAGCCTTCTAGGAAGGCTCTTTGTCTTTCTGACAGAAAACTCCAGTGTGGGTGGTGGGGTGGGGGGGGCGGTGGAAAGCGACCCACTTTAAAGCCTGGCCTCATGCCCCCGCCGCTCGACAAATGCCGGGCCTGATGGTCGCCCACTCACCTCCGCTCCCCACGCTCTTGGTCAAGCTTCCCCCGTTTGCTGGCGGCCGACACTTATCCATATGCACTATAAATTAAAAACTTTGTGCCTTATTCCTCCTGCGACTAAGCTTGGATCAAAGAGCCCCCCCCTCCCCCCCCGTTTAAATTGCTCTGAAATGCAGCCGGGCGGAACGCATGCTTCCCGGCGCGCCCGGTCCGGCGACGGGCCGAAGCACATGCTGTCGAGCCTCTTTCCGAGAGCCTTCCAATTAGTGAAACCGATCAAGATGCATCCGTTTGGACTGGAAAAAGCCTTTAATGGATTTGATGCTGTAATTGAAGTGTTGCATTAAACAAAAGCTGGAAAAACGTGTTTCGATCCGAGTGAATCCCGAGCCTTGAAGAATCATCACCGGCTGAGTGTGTTGAGGGGTCATCGGCATTAACAAGCACAGCCGCAGAGATATGTCAGACATTTCAAATATGCTGTGCAGGCAACGTGTTTTGACATCGCGTATAACCTGCAGTCATATGTCCAACCGCAAGTCCATGTACATATAGTCTGTATGTCGCAGTGCGGGCCTGGGGTAACATTGCTATGGTGCTATATACTGCTGTATAGCGAAACGGCCCTCCTTCACTTCATTTTGGTGGTAATTAAATAATAATAAGAAGATTAGTAATAATGACGATCATTACTGTAATATCTTGAAAGTGACTTGATTTATAATTTATACATTTAATGAGGCATGTTCCTTTCGGAACTGCTGTTTTTTTTTGTCTGTTTCCTCTATCCATCTATTAAACTTGCATGCTGGGTGGTCGTTAATTGGTATCAAGGACGGATTTCTGCGGGGGCGGAGTCTGAGGTGCATTGGAGCTGACCTTGTGCAAGTTAAAACATCGCCTGAAATAAAATTGTTTAAAGCAAAATCTCTTTGTGGTTGTGTAATGAAAGCTTTGCATTACAAAAATAATGTGGGGTGGCAACTGAAATACTATATATGTGGGCAGCCGGGGGGTCGCGGGGGAATCTGTGTTCCAGTAACTTCTGTCTTGTCCTGTACCGAGGGGCCTCGGGATACACCAGGGTGGGGGGTGCGAGCAGGGGAGGGTGGGTGAGGAATCCGGGCCAGGATGCCAGCGAAGGCACACTTAGCTTTGTTTTTCTCCTGC
>JAODKN010000002.1:11499828-11511401 GCA_026774425.1 Petrocephalus zakoni
TGTTCACGTTAATTTATGCCGTTTTTATAAATGATTTACTGGTTCCCTGGGGGTGGTTTGCTAGTGGGGTGGGACCAGCACAGGTTAATTAGGAACCACGGAGAGAAGAAAAGTGAATGGGGGCAGAGTGAAGGAGACCCCCCCTCCCCCCCACCCCGCACCCCAAACAGCTTTCAATGTCACCCGTAGCCTGGAGACGGGCAGAGCTGACTGTGCTCTCTGCTGACACGTCGATCCCGGGCCGCATTCCGCCCTGCTGCTCGACTCGTCCATACTGATATGGAGCTTCTGCTCTAAACACCAGCAGAATCAGACGTCGCAGTTTTGTCTCTTTATTTCGGTGAGATTCATCCTCGTAAGCCCTACAGTAGCATGTGTACTGTCCACATCCAGCACGGCTCTTCTGTACCCGTGCAGACATCCCGTGCAGACATCAGCGCGTTTTATGCAAGCGGCTTGTGAGATGTGGCACAGACTGCTCTTGTACCTGTATCTGCCCACCCCAGCTCAGCTATTTCAGTACATATCCATTTGTGTGATGTGTTACAGCAAAAAGCTGCTAGCACTTTCAGCTGCTCTGGATAAAGCTGTTTGCTAAGGTAATACACTTATGCCATTTTTTTTTGCCTACCACACACTTATGCATTTATTTTAATTCCTGCATAACTCCCCTACATTCCTGCCCGACTGTCCCCTTCCGTCTCACCCCTATACAATCCTCCTCTCTTTCCAGTCCATCTCTCCGGCATCCAACATTTTTTTTTTTTTAGTGGTTCCTGCGCCAAATCTGGGTCAGAAACAACACATATGGGACTTAGAAACTGTTTGCCTGGTGCTGTAAAAAATGGTGCCGATTTCCAGCCCCAGCTCTGTGCAGGAGACGGGGGCTGATTAGGGTTTTATTCATATTTCCCTATAATTATAAAATGCATGCAAAAAATGACAGCTTTGTTCCAAGATGCCTCGTGTCCACCTGTTCTCACCTTCGTTTTGGGAGATGGGCAAGAGCTCTGGAATTCTTGAAATAGTGCCCTCCGCGTTCGGCACATAAATTATGTATAAGCAGCGGGGTCCGACGCGATTCAGGTAATAAATGAATGCCAACATCTGCAGCGCGGGGTAAATTAAGGAGCTGTGGCGGACCGCGCTCTCCGGGACGCGGCGCTGGCCGATTTGGCCGGCGGGGTGAGCTGATGAACCGGTCGCTCATAACCAGATTCACGGTCATTTCACCTGGTGACCCGGGGCTGATCAATCTCTGTCAGGGGCTCGTTATGTGCCGTGAACGTGATGCTTGGTCGATGTAGGTTAACGCCAGCGGAGAAATTAAAAATTAGTGTGGATGTAGAGCAAGGGCGACAGTCGGCTGGTACTGTGCCCTGCCTGTGGAGACTCGGATGGGCGAGCGGGCGGAGTGGGAGTGCGAAAGGACGAAGCCGCGAAAGGACATTTCATTTATTTCCCCGTCACTTTCGTTTAATCAATATTTCTAACCTCGCCGCTCGATTGATTGCGCGTCACCGCGCTATTACCGCGATAATTAACATTAGAAAGGTGTTCTGATGTGAAAGTAATAAGACGAATAAATAACTGGCAGAGGCAGGTCGTTTGATGGAATGGCTAGATGGGATGGTGAATAATTACTTCTCTGTTGAAGTGTGCAGAGGGGGGGGCTCTGCGGAGGTGGCCGCAGGAAGTATTGGCACTGCTGTAAAAAGAAAAGAATGCAAAAAAAAAGTAAAAGTAAAACGAATACAACAACCCACAGAAGGAAATACAGTGCTACAGTCAGTAAGAAGTACTCAAGTAAGAGTCAAAGGGAGTAATACTCAGTATAGACTAAATGCAGCTTCTGTTAGAAGTCGGCATGGTCAGAAATAGACTTGGTCCTCCTCTGAGTACTGATGTCTTCACAAGCACTGTAAATACTGAAATCACTACTGCTGTGGGTCAGAGGGGTGTACTTACAAACAGGGTAATATCCATTTTCAATATTCATTGTGTAGGCCACTTACTTTGAGAAAAAAAATGTGTCATTCCAAAGTTCTGAAGCTTTAGTAATCTAATCGCATGAAATTTCTGAATGTCTCATTCACCAATGTGCAGCCAGTACCTATTTCTATGAACTCCCGAACTCAAAAGTCTTTGTGGAAATGTTTATAATGTAATTTTTTACAATTTCGCAGTGCCTCTGTGAATAGGTTTTTGAAAAGTGCATGTTGATTTTTAAGTTGATTTTGACAGAAATGGTCTCATATTATTGGGGCTGTGTTTGTGCTGAATAAAAGCATTTGCAGCACTTTGGGTTAAATGTTTTAGATGAAATATAATAAATGTCAGTGCATGTCTAACTACCTTGAAAGCGGCAGAGAGGCCTTAGACTCAAGTACTGATACTGTCAGTGTGTGAGGGAAGCTGTACTCGACTAGTGAAAGTACTCATACTGTTAGTGAGTACTTCTCCCATAAGAGTACTTTTCAAGGAATCGTCAGTGTACATATTAATACCGTTAGTGAATACTTCTGTATGACGGGGAAATGTACTAATGTTAACTGTATCTTTTTGTCCCTGTCATAATGTTATGTCTTAAAATGTAATATCTATATTATGCTTATATGTCTTAGTATTTATATTCTATTACTTATTTTTCATTTGCACAATGACCAGTGAAAGTGATATTTCAGCTCAGTGTACGACTCCACACATCATACACTAGCGTTCAGAAGTTTGCGGTCACTTAGAAATTTCCTTGTTTTCAAAAGAGAACCTAATTTATTCATGTAAAATAATATCAGTTTAATCAGAAAAACTGCATACCCATTGTCAATGTTGTAAACGACCATTGTAGCTGGAAATGGCAGATTAGTGTAATATCTACATTTGTGTACAGACCATCAGTTCATGACACGAATGGACAAGCATCAGTCCTGTGTTCCGATGGTGCGTTGTGTATGATCATTAGATCATTAGAATTCCCTTTTGAAATCATGTTAGCACAGTGGAAAACCGTTGTGCTGATTAAAGGAGCAATAAAACTGGCCTTATGTAGATTAGTCTGGTGTAACAACAATTGTGGGTTCAGTTGAAGACTCAAAATGGCCAGAAACAAAGAGCTTCCTTCTGAAACTCATCAGTCTTTTTTTGTTCTGAGGAATGAAGGCGGGAAATTTGTAGGTGACCCCAAACTTTTGAACGGTAGTGTATCTCCGACTTTGACTCACAGCCAGTATAAGTACTGATACTGGCTGTGAGTACTTCCATCTCACCAATCCCACTCTTTTTCTCTCTGCATCAGAACTAATTAGATTTTAATTGAGAATAATTAGCTGAAACGAGAGCTATGAAGGCGTCACATGCTGGACTCTGTGTTTTCAGTCACCCACTGAGTCCGGGAGACTGGGGAAGACAGAGCGACAAGCACACAGTCACACGCAGCGTGCTGCCCCCTAATGTTCACTTCCTGCACATGCCAGGCTATACCCGTCTCCCAGTGGACAAATCTGTCATTCTGTCCGGCACCTTGCTGTCATTTTGACGGCGTGTACATGTCGGCTGTCTGTGTGTGGGTGCACGTCCATGTCTGGGGGTGTGTGTGTGTGTGTGTACACATCCTTCCACTGATATATCGGTCCCCAGCTATGCCCTCACTCTGAAAGGGATGCCAGGCATCCCACCTCTCTGTTTGTTCCTGTTTGGCGCCTGGTAGAGTCCATCGATTTCATGCCAGTATTCGCAAACAGGATGGCTATCAGTGATTCGAGCGGATTGGTTTGGCTTGGCCTAAGTGTGATGACACTTCTATACTGCTGAATTTTAACATCTTATTGAAAAGATGTCATAGATATATTTTAGTTATTTAAGGATTCATTTTTTTTTTATTCTTTACTTCTCAATATTAACTGTGTCAAAGGCTGGGTGTCACCACTGGGTGGCAGTATAACTGCAGCTTAGTAGCATTTATCACCTAGCCGATCGTCAGTGTAATAACTGGTGTTTCCTGAAAGGCTTACACCCCTTCCACCTCCACCTGCCCCAGGCTGCCTGCTTCGGGAGGGAAGCGAGTCCAGCAGAACAGCCCCGAACCCAAGCAAAAGGCCCCCGAGCCGGTCATCAGCCAGATCATCGACAAACTGAAGCACATCAACCAGGTGGGTGGGTGGGTGTGGGGAATGTGGCCAGAAGCGCGCGGGTAGCCGGACAATGCGGCTCCGTGCCTCTGTGACATCTCAGGATACACGCCAGTGAGGAAAACGGCACTCGGCGACCCCGTCACCACCATGGGGGCTGCAGGTTCGACGATAATGTTGCCGTTCCCTGGCTCACCTGAGAGCGGCCCGCACCTCACCAGCAGAGTCCGGGCTCCCCCCTCGCACGGGAATGTTCCCCGGCAATCTCCCTGTTGTTTGCCCACCCAGCCGGCTGCGGGGTCTGTTTATTTTAACGCTGAGCTCGCCTGAGATGAGAGGGGAGGAACGACGTTAAACAATTCCAAAAAAAGCCCTTTGAAAGGACCTGGCTACTGATATAAGTGAGGAAGATTCCTGGCGATGAAATATCTGCTGTAAAACAAGTTGTAATGTTCCCTCTAACTTGTTCACATTCATGCATTTGTTTGTTTAAAATATACACTCAGATATATAAATATAACGCTAATAGTAAATAGCAGTTTCTGAGACCTTGTTTTCTGTCATTATGGGACCTCTGAGCTGTTAGTACTCTGTGTTCATTCATAAGAATTTCACGACGGTGACCAAATGAGCCGGCTGTCAGCCTGCATGTCATTTGCGTATGATTGCTGCCTCAGTCGTCACTTGCTTTTGTTTTTGCGTGCAGTGATCCCTAGTGAACCGTTGTGACTTTGAACTAAGGGCAGTCATTTGGAAGTTTGAGCGGTAATTTGGAACTTCGGTCATTGATTTGGAACCCTGGTCATTGATTTGGAACGCTGGCTGATTAGTTTGGAAAGTTCTTCTTAGGGTCAGCGCCGGTGCTGTTTGCGGTCTCTGGAACGTCAGTGTGCCTGGTTGCTTCAAGCTGTGAAGGCTAAACGAGTCTGTTAGCGAGCCAACAGTGTTCTCCTCCACGCCTGTGGATGGAGGGCGTCAGAGTCGTGGATTATATACAGAGGCCAGGAGAGAGGTGGATAAGCAGGGGGGAGGAACACAGGGGGGGCTCATGTAACTGAGTTTGTTACCACCCCCCTATGTCTGTGTTTAACTGTGTATGACAGAACCCAGGACCACTAGCCCCCTTCCACCATATACCCCCCCTTCTAGCTCTCTTCCACAGCTTCCTGTCCTAATTAAATGCAGGACTTGGGAAAGTCCTGTAGGTGGGAAAGGAATTCAGATTGGAAAGGAAACCAGATGTGCCTACGCTTCACCGTACATTCCAGCACATGCGGTCTCCCTGGCAGCCCCCACTCCGTGCCCGCCGAATGCGTCTGTGTGCAGAGCGTAGCTGCAGTCGCTCTCACCGGGGGGTGGAACGGAGATAAATGCCTAAGCACCAGTTGTATGGTGGCGTGTGTTTCGATATTATAATCAAATGAACTGTAATAAAACTCATTTTTCTGTTGTCCCTGTCTCCTGTCTCTTGTTAGTATTTTAACGCTTCCTCATGCTGGCTGACAAGAGTTTCAGCCCTGGGCATATGCTTAATAACATTGTGCAAGATTATGAAAGTGGCATGAGGGCACCGTTGTTCACATCACACAGTTTGGCCAATGGGAAACCTCTTGCAGGAGGTCAGAGGTCACATTTCCTGTTTACAGTCTATTCTGGATCATAGACCTGCCTTCCTGCAAGGGTTGTGTGACCCTCATTTTATTATTCCATTTTATGACCCTGTCTTTCCTTCTGTGGGCTTACCTCTGAAGGGGGCTTTCCACTTTTGTCCAGCTCCTCCTCAAAGCTGCTGGTATATATAAATATAGAGGATTGTGTTTATCAGTGGCATAGTGCTCAAGGACTTGGTCCAGTAAATATGTGCACATGAACGAATCGGCAGAGTATAAAAATGCAAGTTATGCATATGACATTTGGGAAAAATAAAAAATAAATAAATATGAAAATAAATGAATATATATAATGCCATTAACATCCAGCCATTTATCTTCCAACTGCTGATCCAGAACAGAGTTACCTGGTGCCTGTCCCAAGCAGCACAAGGTAAAAGACAGGGGAACACCTGACATGGCATGCCAGACTCCACAGGGCAAACATGCATTGACAGAATTATAATAAAATTACGGTATATTACCAGGTAATGTGCTGATGCTCTGTCCCACTAGGGGGCGATACTGAGTTGGTGGCAGTGACACCCCATGACCTGTTATATAAGCAGCTTTTAGTTTAGCTTTTAGAGTCTGAGTGAAAGCAGTCAGAATGAGCAGATGATCAAGGTAGACCCTCAGATATGGGCCCCAGCTGGCGGAAATGTATACCAGAGAAACTGCTCTGTTCACAGGGCGCGTTTCAGATTCGGATGTGATTAAAGCCAAACTAGCTCCCAGCAAGTGGTCCCCCCCCCCCCTCGTGTTTATTCTTGCGTCTGACCGTCGCCATGCACAGCTGCGGCGTTTCCGCCACGGACCTGCGATCTCCATCTCTCCCTTTTTCGTTTAAACAATTTGTGTTTTGGTCGTATTTCATTTAAGCACAGATAGAATCGTTCCTACAGGATAGGCAAGATTTCTGTCACGAAGGAAAGAGTAAAACCTCAAATTAAAAATGCAGAGAGGCTCTGTGTTTATGTAGCGGAGATTTCGCTGCTTGCCCTTTGTGCTGCAGAAACACTGGGGATTAAGGGTAGGAAATGATGCTGTGTGTGCATGTGCTAGGAGACACGCATGCCTTAGTGCAACTGACACTGACTCAGGCCCACCCCCGGGGTGTGTGTGCGTGCGTATGTCTCTCACTCTCCTCTACACACACACACGCAGAGACACGCTCGCATGCACAGTAACACACACACACATAGATGCGTATGCTTTGTTAAGGTTTCACTTTTTGTGTCCGTTTTGCGAGGTTGACAGGCAAAGCCATATGTAAACAAACGGCAGAGTGCGGCCCAAAGCCCTGTCAGGCCTCCCTAAAGAGGATTTCATAAAGCTGTGAGAACTAAACAGGGCAGAGGGGACCAGCCAACCAGGGAGCCCTTTACAAGCAGAGGAAAAACTTTTGGATTTCTATGTTATGGGACAGTGTCTGTTAAAGGCCTGCTAAAAGCCTGGTGACCTTCAAAACTAGACAGCAGGGGGCTCCTTCATGGGCCAGTGTGATAGGGTGGCTTAGCCCCCTCCCCCTTTTCTCCTCGGTGTTGTTTACGACCACTCTCAGCCTTTGTTTACATGGGCCCCCCCCCCCCCCCCAGCATCTTGCACCCGTTGCCAGGCAGCCAAAATCACAAAGTGCTCCTGACGCCATGGTGAGGTGCCCAAGGCTCCTGGCATGAGATCACCTGCTTCACCCCTTTCCTTTATATAAAGAACCACTTCAATAGGTCAGCCCAAAGCTGGAAGTTTGAGGCAGCTCCAGCTCACTAGGGGGCCCCGTTTCAGACTCGTTTTGCTTTAATGATACGCTCCCCGCCCCCCCACCTTTGGCCTAACGCGATTCTCAGTCATATCTGAGGCCGAACAATCCTGCAGAATGTTACTTTATGATGCCAATCTGTTTTTTTTTTCCATGACTGCAGTAAATAAGTACTTTCCCAAAATGGCGACCAGATGTGTTTATTAACTCAGATATTAATATGGGGCCAACTTTCAGACACTCTGAAGACCAGCGAATACGCCAGATTAGCGGACCCGCCCATCTCTTTATTCTCGCTTGTGAAGTTTGGGTTTCTTTTTTTTTTTTTTGGGACACCATCTGAACTCAATTTCCTCTCCGCTCAACAAACAACCGAACGATCGTAGGAATGACAGCACACACCAGTCACAGATTGGGGGGTGTGTGTCAAAACAGAGGGTGTGGAAAGATGAAAGGAGCCGTGTCTGGGCAGGATTGTACCTGGTAGACTGGAGTTTGATAAAGACCCCTGTCATGGGTGTCCAACACGGTGCCTGTAACTCTGCTGTGTTCTTAGCTGAGGCGACCATCCTGCTTTGTTGATAAATATATAGCAGGGCTCTACACCATGGGGAATTCTGACTGACATTGTGTTAAAAATGCAGTTTTTCCCATGCATATGGTATTTAAAAACAGCCTAAATTGTTTTTTTTTTTTTTTACCACAGACACAGACGAGTCTTGGCGTGGACGCGTTTATCCGTGCGAGCACAGGTTTTAGGCAGTCAAAGAAACTGATCTTTAACTGATCTTGTTGGTATAAAACTAGCTCAGCCATTTCAAAACCCCCAGCACATCACATATGGCTGATCTATACCACACTGAGATATTTAACAAATGTGATGGATAGATTAAGTGAACTGGTGCTGAATTTTAACCAGTACATGGAATGACTGGGATGCCCCCAAGGAGAAGTTTGCTAACTGGATCTTGGTCGTCTGGCCATCCAACAAGACATCAGTAACTTTTTTTTGGAGAACAGAAAAAAATTCAAATTGGTTTTATTGTGTTACTCTTAATTTGCATATGGTTCAATGTACAGTTGTGTTTTTCTGCAAATGCCCAGATAAATAGCGCAAACATCTCCTTCGCCTGCATAGGAGTGCTGCGCAGTGCTGCATAAACTAGCTTACAGACTCATTTGCAGAAGCTTGGTTCTCCTGCTAGATGGCCAGGCAGTCCCATTCTGCCCGTTCTTCCTTCCCGGGCTGCAGCAGATGATGGCGCATTGGAGCAAATTAAAAGCTCTCAGCACACTGGCCACCGTTCAGCCCCACTCCCGCTGTTTCCCCATGTGGGAAACGTGCAGGCGGGTCCAAGTGGGGATGCTCTGCTCTTTAGGTTAGTTGCTGGGCGCCTAGCCAGGATGCTCCCCAATTCTACGGTAAGATAAGATAATTCACAGCCTGATAGCTTCACATGTGCGCTGTGCTTCCTGTAGGGGGCAGTATGTGGTTCAGTGGGTTATGACACTGCCCGTAATGACAGAGTGATTTCACTGTTAGGCCCTTGAGCAAGGCCCTTAACCCCTCCCTGCTTTCTCTGAAAAATGAACGTCACTTTGGATAAAAGTATCTGCCATCTTTCCATCCGGTTTCTATAAACGCTTATCCCATTCAGGGTCACAAGGGATCTGAAGCCTATGGGCGCGAGGCAGGAAACGACTCAGGACTGGGTACCAGTCCATCACACGGCACACTCACGCACGCACAGCTATGGCTAACCCCACAGAAAGAACATTCACATGGAGCCAAGGAGGCAACTCGAACCCCAGGCCCAGAGGTGTAATGCAACAGGGCTAGCCGCTGCACCGCCATGCCACCCCAAGTGTTTGCTAAATGAATGTTCTGTTGTTCTGTTACGGAAAGCAGCACCAGATCACTTACACGTTACTTATTAAACATTTCGCTGTTTGTTTGTTGGTACTTGGCAGTTCCGTACATTCCCAGTGAGCCTTTTGCCAGCTTCTTGACTGCATGTAGCCTTTTAGTTGTGCCAAGCTTTATAGAGATGCTGCAGAGGGCTGGGGGCTCTGATGTCGACTTTAATCTCGACATCACCAGCATCATGCGGCATGCTCCAAAGAGGCATATCTCCAGGGCAACGGCTGCTACTCACAATGCCTGCAGTGCATTTTCTTTTGTGAACCAGTGATATTCAGAAGCAAATAACCACCTAGGTACCTAATATGAGGTTATATAATGAATCGCCCATTCATAGTCGTGTTTGTAAATGATGCTGGTGGGGAATGCACACAGCCAGCAGCAGAAATAAATGACATTATTACAGGATTTCTCCTCTGTGTGTCTCAGCTGCTGCGGCAGGTGACTCTGCCCCTGAGGCGCTGGCGAACGCAGCCAGCAGGTGGCGGCACCGAGCAGGGAGGAGACGCGCCCGGCGAAGAGGATGACGGGGGGATGTCCGAAAGTGGCGACTGCGACGACGAGGACGAGTGCGCCGAAGTATCTGGGATGGGCCCCCCGCCCCTCCAGAACCGCCTGCGTATTTTCGCAGGTGAGATTGCCGTCACGTGCCAAAGCTTCACGTTTTTGCAGGTGAACCTGGCGCCCCCCTGACCAAATGCCGCAGGACTGTGTCGGCCCCCATCACTCTTAAAATGCCAAAATGCAGACCTTCTGCATTCCTGGAAATGTCTTCATCTTAACAAGAAATTGTAGACATTGGGTCACGCCTTTTCTGTCGGTGAGCAAGCCGGGACGGAGCGTTGCAGGACCCACACAGCGCCGGGGGAGCATGGTGTCAGAGGTGCGTGTAGCTCACCCTGACGTTTGCGCTGGTGGCTTCAATGGAGACGGTGGGTGGTTGGTGGCTGGAGGTGGGACTGATAGTACAGGGGCTTCCGTGTCAGACAGTGGCTGTTCATCGTCATGCTAGCAGCGAGCTTATCTGCACCAATGCCCAGCTTGCTGCAGATTGTAGGGTTTACAAACCTGACTGAGTGCAGCCAGAACCTTGCGAATTGGGACCCCAAGTTTGGGGGGTGGGGTGGCAATAGGTCCTGACAGGGTACAGACACAGTGTGGAAACCCCCCCCCACCCACCTTCGGGTCATCTGCTGGATCGCTGGGAGAAAAAGCCGAGGTTGAGGATTAAAGGTCATTTCAGAGAGTGATGATACCAGGAGACAGTCCATACTTGTTAACGTTTCCTGCCGTTATCATACTATATTTCAAGGCTTTTATTTCACTTATTTTGGATGGACGGGGGCACTGTGAGTAACTGTGTGTGTGTGGAGTGTGCACACTCTCTCCCCCTGTTACCCCTTTTGCTCTAAGATGCCTGGGATAGTCTGCCTATGATCCCGTACTGGATGAGTGATGGATGGATGGATGTGTAAATAAGAGATTTCAGGTAAAATAGACCAGTATTCATACTACACTATTAAATGAATTTACCATTTTGTCCATTTGGGTGTACGTTTTTTATGAATCAGGATCTCTCTTGAGATTAATCCTTTCCTAGTGCCCTGTCCGGCAGACAGATGAATAACCCCTGTGTATATTCAAATATGTTCATTTATTTTCTGAAATACAGCAGAGTCGAGGATGAAAGTTTGTCAAAATGTGTTTGTGCATAAGGGCTCCTGTTTCTCATTCAGTAATGAACACGTGTTGAGATGGATATTTTCCTGTCTTTTACCAGAGCTGTAGTCCCTGACTGCCAGAGTAACTAGCGCGATGAGCAGGAATAAGCCGGCGAGGTGGCGGGCTGTCTCTGACAGACGGTCTCCCTTTTTTGGCAAGGAGTGTGATTCAGCTGGAGCGGCATTTTTTAACCTAAACACAGCCCCCATTTTGTTTTGAATTCAAATCCTCTTTGCCACTAACACAAGCCAAACATGAACAGGGCTGGTGTCCTCATGTCCTGGAGACTCTGTGTGTGTGTGTGTGTGTGTGTGTGTATGTGTGTGTGGACATGTTTATATTACGTTGTGGGGACCCAATGTCCCCACAGTGTGATAAAAACCAGTTATTTTCTA
>JAODKN010000002.1:11559189-11569998 GCA_026774425.1 Petrocephalus zakoni
TGCGCTATACTAATAAAAATTAAGTGTGCCCCGTGATAGGTTGGTGCCCCATCCTGGGTTGTCCCCTGCCTCTTGCAAGTAGCTCCTGAGATGGGCTCTGGACCTGCCACAACCCTGAACGGGACAAGCGGTTACAGAATATGGATGGATGGATGTTTTGTTTGAAACATGAGAGGCGTTCAGTAATTTATATACCTTAGTATGAAAGAAAAGTAAAAAAATATATATATTTTTCAATATAGTCCCCTGATAGCTCCATACACTTCATCCACTTCCTGCAATGATTTAATCCCTTGACCCTCAAACGAGGACGTTGCTACCCCTCCCCGCATTTAGATGACCAAAATTAACAATGACGGTGAACTCAGTTCTACAAATTATTTGGACATCTGCTAGAAATGCTGCACCTCTTTTTTTTATAACGGGATACTTACAGATTTATTGCTCCAGGTTTTTGGTTGTCTACGTGACTAAGATAACGATTCTCATGGTGCCCCTGATAGTTATCTATTATTTTTGGACTCGCCAACGTCTCCCTAAAGGTGACGGTAACTCTCGCTACTGTACGAAGTATTGCGTGTTCAACCGAGGGGGCATTTAGGGCAAAATCAAGATATGGACCAGCACCGAAGCTGCGCAATGTCAGTGCTTTAGAACCGGTAGTAATCTGTTAAAAAAAAACAACTGAAAAAGTATCATCACTGGGACAGGGTGCGTCGACTGGACCCGTGTGGGAAACACGCATCAGTAAAGAGCCATAAAGGAAGCCAGTCGTGAAGGTATTAGCCTAACAACAACGACGCACGCGACCTAGACACGACCTACACGCGCACGGAGCGCGTGCCGTCGGCCGGTCGAGCAGGCGCAGGCGCAGACGCAGACGCGCTCGCTCGCGCAGGTGCGCGGCCGGCGGGCTCGCGCCGCTCGCTCGCTCTCGGTTCGCTCGGGAAGAAGCGGGCGACCGGAATCCCCCCTAAAATGGTGGCGACGCGACGGCCTGGCGTAGTATCACCCGGGAGACGTACGCAAAGCAGCACTTTCCCTGCCACCACTCCCTTCTGCCCCCCCTTATCCTGCCTCGCCTCTCACTTCTCGTCCCCCCCCCCTCGCTACCCGCCAGCCCTGCATACCACGCTCGCTACAGCTTATTTCCCCCACTTCAGCCGGCCTCGTTGTTTAGCTTCTAAATATCTGTCGTTTTTTTTTCTTATTAAGGCGTTAATTTGCGGAATTCGGGTTGGGAAGTTTCCCTTTTATTTGTAAAAGCCCGTAAGATGTAGCAGCCGTCGAGCGTGACGTACTAACGCTATTAGGCTTATAATACACGTTTAGCCGGACCCACTGTCCGTAAGCGGCCGCCTGCAGACCGCGAACAGGTAAGAGTGCCCTTTGTTTCCGCTTATATGAATTATATAAACCTTCGTCTCACGCGGTTTTGTTTATCATTGCAGCGTGTCGTGTATATGCTGTCGACGATAAGGTCCTTTATCAATGACGATAAGCTTTTCTCCTATGGAAACTACACTGGTTTGCTTCTTATGCTGGGACACACGGCAGCTTGCTGGTCTTTAATTCACCGTTTGCGATTTACTCCGATGAGCCGTATCTGGGGTAGCGGAGAAAGTACTTGGGACTTGTAAGCATTTGCAGCAGGCGGACAGGTATTCCCTTACGCGGGGGACCCCGAGCTGGATAGGCTGATCTGCTGGTGTGACGGATGTTTCTCTTTACGTGTACCTGAAAGAGAACTAGAACAGCTGTATAGCACATGCATTTACTGTTTTCTGGGGCTTACGTATCTTTCCTCTTGACCTATCACATTCAGCTATGTAGGACTGAGGACGAGGTACTGCATATTAATATATCCTGCATGTATGGTTGAAGTTTTTGATCACAAAAAGTAACGAGATCTACCCGAAAATGGTCGTAGCGGGTGGGGGGAAGGGAAGGGGAAGCTGTTTTAGTCAAGGACTGCGATTTCGGCGTGCGGTCGATTTAACTAGCCGTGTTTTGGCAGGTGTGATATAGAGAGAGACCTAAAGCGACATTAGCTGTCGGGCCATTTATGCACACCACCCGCGGAGCCGAAGGCCTGTATATGTGCTTCTGACCAATGTCTGCCTTCACACGGGTCTCCCTTCATGTCTGCATTTGATAAACTGCTTCCTTCTCCACTGTTTCCCCTTCTGTTTTGCTCTATAATTCATGCCAGGGCCTCCTGTGATTATATTTCTTGGTATGGTGCTGTCAGTGGCTGCACCACCTGGGGAGAGGAGAGTGGAGGGGGGGATTCTGATGTTTCAGTACCTGTTGCTTGGGAAAAATAGCAAGCGATAAACAAGTAGGCCAGTGGCACTGCAAGGACTGATGAGGGGGGCTGGATTGTCAGTGTGCACTCACACGCTTGTCTGCTTACGCACACAGGCGTGGGTGCAGTGATGTGTGCCTGCTTGTATATGTGTTTTTTTTTTTTGTCAGTGTTTACATTTGTTCCCTGCATATTTTGATATCACAAAAAACAGGCACTGACTGGACTGTTCAGTTTGTAGTCGTAAAGGAGTGTTTGTGAGTTTGAGAGAAGCAGGTCTGGCCTCGCTTCAGATCAGGGCTGTGTTGCGACAGACAGGCTGCCCAAACTCCTGGCGAGATGGTTTGTTTGCTAAGATAAAGACTAGAGTCACCAGCTGAGAGAATAAATTGAACCTTTAGCCCCCACTCGAGGCACGTATCCGTGCTACACATTCACATATGATTAAATGACAATGTCGTCCATGATGAAGGGTCGTTTTCACAATAATAATTGCTTAGATTTGTCACTTATACTTTTCTAAATGTTGTTTACCAAGTAGTATTGATTCATTTCTGTAACCAGAGTGTTTTGGTGTTTTTATTTCATCTGGGCAATAAAATAACTATAAATCACCGTAAAGCAGTTTTGACAGACTGACTTGTGAAAATGTTCTGTTCTTAGTAAATTTTGTCTATCAGCTCAATGATTTATACTGTGCAAGCTGGAGTAATAAATTAAGCTGCTTTCATCCTGGGTGTTGGTGACGACAGTTTCTGGGGTTGGAACCAGAGCCTTTTTGCACATTATATCAGATGTTTTGCTGCTAGGCTGCCTGCTTGAACTATCAGCATGTGATGTCTGGAGTCACGTCATGCCCTTGTGAGCACTGACCCTGCTGGACAGAAGCAGGACGTATGCTCAGAGTCATGTGACATGCAGAGTCGGCTGATACCGGTGGTATGATCGTGTGTTTCCAGCAGCCCGCCTGGACTGAGTCACGCGGGGATGAGACTGCAGTGTGGTTGATGTGCTGTGGTCATTGGTATGCTTTATACCAAACATCTGTTATGGAGGGCTTTGGGCCCAGGCTTGCTCACTACTTACACCGGGTATGGACTTTATGCTGCTCTTCTTATTTCATTCAGCGTAATGTGAAGTGAAGTGAAGTGACAGCACGCAACAACTAAATGTGTCCTCTGCATCTAACCCATATGACATCGTGACACAGCAGGGGGCAGCTACGTGAGCGCCCGGGGAGCAGTGCTTGGGGACGGTACCTTAGTGGTAGTTGCAGGTCAGGGACTTGAACTGGCAGTCTTTTGACTACACGGTTGCATCCCTAACCACTGCATTGCCTGCCTGCCTCAGCTAAAGGGTATTTGTTATCCCTGGGTAATACTGGTATTTTTATGATGGAGGAGCAGCTCTATTTTATGTTGATATTCATCAATAATGTGCTTGAAACCATACTGCTACCACCACATCCTCCGGGTTATGGGGTCTTAAATGAATTCGCTCACGCTTCGAAAACACATGCCCAGCTAAGTTTTAAGAATCCATTCAAAATGGTGGGTGGCGCTTTCATGATGAATGTGAGTGGTTCTGGGGCTGGCTCCATCCTTCGGTGAGGTGTTTCTCAGCTTACCTCTGTGTTCTGCTTTGAACATGTGTAGGTTGCCTGTGGTGCCACTGGTGTTGGTGACCATTTCATATCATCTGCTTGTGAATATGGTCTGGCTTAGCTGCAGTCTGGTGTTTCGCTTTATTATTTGTCCTGCCTCTGCTTAGCGTAACCTCACATTATAGACCCTCCCCTGTCTCATCCAACCTTGCAACGACCTTGTCATTCCTCCCATTTGTATACTGCCCTTGGTCCTGATGTTCAGTTTCTATTAATAATTCATGTTGACTCTATGTTGTGCATCTTCTTTTGTCTGCCTTTCTCCTGTCATAATGCTTCCCTTGCCCAACTATTGTCATCAGTTGGTACTTTTTCTTGCTAGAGAGGAAATATGAGAACAGTCTGGAACAAAAAGTGTTTTCGGGTGAGTTGTTTTAGTGGATTTTGCGTGTTCTGCTCTTTAATTGCCTTGAACTTTTTTTGTGTACCTGGGTAGGTTTAGAGGACTTACCTGTTGAAATTACATAGGAATATGAACATTTTGCTGTTTTTAAGCTGAAGTTTTTCTTTGTGGTATGAGTGGAGTTTGATTACCACTATTCCTTTGATGCTCTAATTGTTAGGCCCAAATCTTCATGTGAAAACAGTCTTTCATCATCTTTACACATACTATGTGTTTGAATTCTGGGATTGAGTTAAGCTGTGTTGTTGTGTAGCTGTGATACCGTTGATGACAACGTCATTTTAGTGGGTAGCCAAATGTCTGCCGAGTTGTACATGTGGACGTGATCGTTTCTGGTTACTTATTCATATCACCCAGGACACACATGTTGGTGAGTCATGGCTCGTGTTGTTAGTCGTGGGATGTTTGTCTGCTGTACGTAACAGAAAGTGTATGTGAGAGTCTGTCAAGCTAGTTTGTCTGTGAATCCATGTCTGTGAATATGTTGGTGTCTTCATGTGCACACATTCCCATGCATCTTCCTGCTTCTTCGAGTCTATAGTGTGCATGTGCCTCTCTATTTGTGTGTCTGTCTGTCTGTCGGTGTCTAGTGCTTGTGCCTCTCGCATAGACCTTGAATGCGAGCCATGTGCCAGTAGGGCAGGTGGCCCAGCAGGTGTGAGTACTTCCCACAGGCGTCCGCTCGCCATGGTGAAGGTCACCCTTATGCAGACGCCCCCCGCCTCCCCTGCACCTGCCGACATTTCTGACACCTGCTGTTTATCCCGTGCTGTGAGCGTGAGGAGTCCAACACCAGTCCAGATTGGCAGAATTCGCCCAGTCTCTCAGTCCGGTATCTGTACTCTTCCTGCAGTTCGTTTCTACAACACGGCTGCTCCCTCCACGTTTTAAATTCAGCACAGAACCCTCTCACCATATCAGATGTTTATACTCGTGTTCAGTTTTTCTTGATTTTGAGTGAGACCAGTCTGTTGATAAAGGTGTCTAGACATATGCTTTGCATCTGATTGCAGGCTGTAGGCTGTCATTCGCACTTTTACTTTGGTGTGACTTTACATTTTTTGGCAGTTTCCTGTACATAAATTTTGCACATCCTTTTGTCTGCAGCATGGGCTATTATGTTTTTGACTTGTTTATCTGTGGAACTTTTGTTTACCGATGCCAGCTTTTGCCAACATCAACAGAGGCATGGAAGTTACAGGTCCCTGCCTACCCTGTCGCTTGTTACTATCTGCCTGGATACAGCCAGTCAGCTGCAGGCTGTGGGCGGGCTCATGCTGGCCTTGTCGACAAGGGCTCTCCTGCTGCAGAGAATCTGCAGTGAAGAGAGCTGCTGTTTTTATACACCGACACTTTAACAGCAACATCAATAGGGCCTTTAATTCTAAGATGATGGTTTTCTAGTGCCTGTCCCCAAACTGCCATCTTGTATCTCTAAACCCTGTGACTTGTCTACTCATGCCTGGCCTGGTGCGTCATTGTTGGATGGTGAGTGGGTTGGCGGAGCCCAGGAGAGCTGTGCAGCATCACTGCCAGGTGCAGAGGTCTGCCCGGACAGCCGACAACCGCTGTGCCGAGTTCCTTTTTCATACTGCAGTCAGTTTCCTCACGCCTCTGCCTCTGTCAGTCACGCTTCCGTGTGGGGTGACATTGCAGAGGGCGGAGTTACCAGCTACAGGAGACAGCCACTTTCCCTCTGATTTGTGTATTGGAGGCTTGTGTTTGTGCATATACGTTTCCATAATCATGCTAGTCCTGTCTTGGTTAGTTGTGGTTAATGTTTAAATGGGGGAAGGCTCTCCACAGGCTCAGGGCGTCCACCTAGCCAGGTATGCTGCTTTCCTAGCCGATTGCTGTTTTTATTTAGTACGAGTCCAAAACACGGCGACATGGCAGTCTCTCTGGTTTTTATTATTGTAGCTATTCAGGTTTAACATTATATCACAATGTGTGCTTAACAAGCCCACACATGGGCACCGCAGTGGTTAGGGCCCTGACCCTGTGTTTGCTTCCTACCTTATCCTGTTAAGTTTATTAAATCTGCAAAGAGACTTTGATTATGAATTTGTGTTTACTGCAGTATTGCATGATGCCTCCTTTTACTGGTAGTGTTCCGTCACTCTTTTAATGAATGGAAATGCTTTAATATGTGCATGTATACTGTAGGAGGAGCTTGTGAATGCCAACAAGTGGACACATATATTTTAAGGCAGCTGTCAGCAGGAGAGCTGTGAAGCACCTGGATGTTCGATGTTTAGAGTGGCTGGTGGTCTGTAGATCTGACATAAGAACGTGCTGCACTGAGTCTGCTGGGTTGGGGAGGTAGTCTGTATATCCCAGTGGACCTTCACTGACAGCCTGTGGAGTCACCACAGCATGTGGTCACGCACTAGCACAGCCACGTTATCTCACTCAGTGTTTCTGTCTTTGTTCTCATCTGCAATGGTGGGAAATTGAATTAGCACACCCACCCTGTCCCCCGTGGTCTCCCCTCTTCGTTTTCACCTCTCTCACTCCCTCCATCCCTGCCTGTCTATGCACCACAGTGTCCTTCTCCTTGCATGTCTTGCCTGCAACCTCTATATATAACTGCTGCTATGATATCCTCTTATCATTCAGTGATTTTTCTCCTCTGCCTCAATTCTGTTTGCACTGTCGCCTGCTTCTTCCCATCTGTAAAGCAGTCTGCACCCCCCCCCCCCATCTACACGTCTACCCCGCTGTCCTCCCAATCTGCTGGAGTCATACAATCCACCTTTTCATCTTTCCCTTCCTGGCTCTCCCCTCCTCTGCAGGTGCTATGCTTCAGTTGTTCACCTGTTGTCCAGTTTTACCCTGGAATCGTCCCATGCCCATTACTGCCACCTTGCCCCTGAAAGCTCAAGGCTTTCATATCCTGTTGCTGTCTTAGTGTCTGCGGGGTTAAAGTCAGACTTCACGGAAGCCTCTGCCTCCTGCCTTGTTGGAACTGAGTGGCACAGTAACAAAAACATCAACATGGCCTCAGGTTTACAGTATGTCTGCATCACCAGTGCAGGCAGTGGGAACACTGGGAATATTAGCGCTTTAAAGGTCAAAGAAATGGGTACCTTGAGCTTATAGTAAAGAAGCAGTGAGCTGAAGGAGTGAAAATTGCGACATTTTTCTTCTTTTTTTCTCCTCTGGTCTTTTGCCCTGTGCAATGAGTAAATCTGTAAGTGCTGCCAAATGAGGGAGGAGGGACAGAACCCAGAAAAAATAGAATACAGTGGTGTCAGTATCTAACATTGCCCTGCATTGGCCCGCAGCTCCTCTGCCTGCTTGCAAAGCCGGAGCTGATTGGCTGGCCCTTCCCATCCTACTGGGCGGACGCAGCATGTGCAGAAGTTCCCCCCTCACTGTCTCTCTCTCTCTCTCCCTCCCTCCCTCTTCATATCCTCTCCTTCCTTGCGCCCTCCTCACGGTCCGCCATGGTTGCTTGGCTGCCTGCTGTGGGGCTGTGTGTCCCCGGCTCCCTGCCCATGCATCAGTTTGTAGTCCAGGTCAAGTCAGCTTAGTGAGTCTGTGTGTCAGACTGACTTGCTTTTTCCTCTGCTTCTCTCCACCTTTGTTTGCTCCCTCTCTCTCTCTCATGCTCTCTCTGTCTCTCTCCCTCTCTGTCTCAGCTCAGCTCCACGTGCTCACAGTTCTTTCTCTCCTCCACTCATCTGCATAAGGAGTATCTCTGTATTATTTTTTTCCCTCCTCTTTACGTTGTCTTTACGTTCCCGTTTTGAGTATAATTTTCACAGTTGTCCTCCTCCTTTCTCCTCTTTCCTATAACTAATTTTAAGACTTTTTTTTTTCCTTCCCCCTCTTCCCACCAATGATTTTGTTAAGGAGGAACTGGGTTGTGGAGGTAAGTGTAAGTTGTGAAATAAAACCAGGACATTTGTAGCTTTAACTGTATTAGGATGACTGGTTTATGCCTGTTTATGGTGTTGTCCTGCATGTCTGTGATTGCCTTCTCTGATAGGTCTGTTTTATATGTTAGATAGCAGTGGGCTGGTTTCGGTTTTGAGTTTGTAATGTTGTTGTCCTCTTTTTAATATATTTTTTCTTCATTTGTAGGTTTAGACCCCACAGCTATATTCTAGCATCTCCCAATCAAGCTGTTCCCCTGCTCCCAGAATCCCACTTCCATGGTTGTGCACATGACCTTGCTGATGGAATGACTTCCAGTTGGCCTAAGGAAGGAGATTCCAAAGAGAACGGTGTATAGCTTGAATGTTTTGAAAGGGGCTACGGAAGGTGTCGGGGATTCGGTCCAGGTGGCTGCTCTCCCAGAATGCCCTTGTGACATCCCACACTACTGATGACCCAGACACTCCTGGTCTGCTCTCCACGTTTACACTTCTGCTGTGGTCACGTTGACTCCATTCTGAACACGTGGATCTGGGACGCCTGACCAGTGTGAGGAAACAAGGTTAGTCACTCCAAATGTCCTGAGCTCCTCACTGGATGAAGCTGCGTGCCACAAATGCGTTTGGGGTATCCTAGATTTCCCAGTTTGACGTCGTATTGCTGATTAAGTTTAATGTAAAAATTCCTGTTGACAGTTATTTTTCTGATAGAGATGTTTGCTGATGTTTAACTTGTTTGAGGTGAAGGCTGCTCAGTACTCGGAGCACTTCTCTGTCATGTGGGTATGATACTAGGGTTATGCTTGAGATCAAGCAGGTGCACCTTATAGACAGTGTTGGGAGGGTTACTTTTAAAATGTATTCCACTACCGATTACATTTTAGGACATGTATTTTGTAATTTGTAATGTATTCCATTAGATTACTCAGTGTGAGTAATGTATTCTGAATACTTTGGATTACTTCAACATTGTCATATTTTACAACTGTAAGAATGTGGCAATCACACCCAGCTTACTTAATGTCACACCCTGCTAACTTAGGAAGACAATTCTACTGTAGCAACTGGTCGAACATATTAAAGTCTCACTATATCAATTATATATTAACATTTGCTGTAGAGAAGCAAAGACTATAAGAGTATGTAAACATACACTTTGTCTGGTCAAAAAAGAAAAAGCAAGAAGACCCAGTCTATCCTTGACTATTTTCACAGCTGTTCAGAGTGAAAAATATTATACAAAAATCTGTTTTTGTACGGAATTTACCGTTACCACTACTAACATTTTTATCAGTTTACTTAAGTGCTTTTGTGTTGCAACTAATCTTAAAAGCAGTGGCAAAGAAGATTTTCCTTTACCTTTCCTGATTTCACAATTTAAAAACATAAAAAAATGTCCATCAAAACAAATATTACTACATTGAATTTACTATACTGTAGGGCTGTGTATTGGCAAGAATCTGACAATACAGTACATATCATGATACGATGCGATATATCACAATACTGTGAGGCGATATAGTTTTTTTTTTTAACTGTAGAAGAACTCTAATAGCATAATGAAGACCATGTGCATAGATTTAACCAAAAACATTTAGTTTAGATAAGTTCAGTGCATACATTTTTTAAATGGGAATTAAAAAGTAAATAGAATATTACAAAATACTCTGCAATAATAAGACTAAGTACCAAAATAATGGCAGTGTAACGTCCATGAGTCTTACCTAATGATAATTACAATCAAATTTTGCATGGCACGCAATATTATGCAGCTTTACGACTGTTTTTACGGCAGTCAGCTGCACAGCCTGTGTTCATGCAAGTCGCTTTATGAGAGAAGTTTTACTCTGTATGAGCCCAATACAATGAGCAGAAATTTTCGCTATAGAAAATGATAAATATTATGCTGTGCCTGTGGGGAACTGATGGAAGTAAAATTAATTTTCAAAATGAAAGTAACTTACTCATCTTTATTATGTTGAAATTTTTGTAGCCTGTTAGTGTAAACGTAAGCCGGACGTGTGCTCTTGCTTGTAAGAGTTACATTGGGCATTTTCTCAAACTTATTTATCCAGTAACGACCGCCGGATTACCGTATTGTTGTCATGTGAATATGCAAATAGATGGCAATCGGCGCAGCTTCCAAGCTCAGACATCCATTCAGTTATTCTTATATTTATTTTCCTTTCAAAGCATATTCGCACATATATATATTTGAAAAGTAGACCGTTCAAGGTTTCTGAGGGTGTTTCTAAAATGTTTCTATGACAAAAGCTCGTAGAATTTCTTTAAACAGTTTGGCAAGATTTCCGCTTGGACCCGCAGGTGGGACTGCAGACTCCAGGGGGTTAAATTAAGTCACTTTTTAATTTTAAAGAATTAAAGAAAATAGTCGCTGTAACTTCCAACATGTTTTTACCATGAATGCCAAAATGATTCCACACTTCAGCTTAGTACGCCACAGGAGCTGATCTGACCAAGAGCGCCTGGCTGCAGACACTGTAGGTGTGGAGCTCCACACTAAGCGGAAACACGTGACCTCCACAGTAGGCGG
>JAODKN010000002.1:11570098-11581222 GCA_026774425.1 Petrocephalus zakoni
GTGTTTCCGCCTACTGTGGAGATCACGTGTTTCCGCTTACTGCGGAGCTCCACAGTGGCTGCAGCCAGACCCTTCTCGATCTGACACGCTCAGATTCAGCCATTGCGGCGAATGTTGCTAGTGACCAGACTTCGCTGAAGTTAGGAGTGGGGCACAATTGGTGCATCGTACTGAGCACAGCCATCTAGCGGCCCGGAGGTTAAACACAGCACAAAGCGAACCACTGTCAACTGCAAATACTATTTTAATATTTTTTAATCGATCTTGTGTTTTTGAAAATCGATACAGTATCGCAAAATGAAATATCGCAACACTCAGGTGTATCGATTTTTTTTTCTTACACCCTACTATACTGACATCAGTATTTTTCTTCTAACAAGAATATCACACATTCGCATATAATTTTAGGTTTATAATGGAATAATATAGATTTACCGTAAGATTATTTTGCACGGGCGTGAGAGTTTAAAAGCATATCAGGACAGACGCGTGAGAGTTGGTGAAACCCTGGTGATGGTTTCGTTACATTTACGGATTCTAAATAATTGCCCGTCATAAATGAGAAATCCACCACGATCTATTTAACACGTCCTGTTCACCGTTCCGTGGAAGCACTGCCATAAAGCATTATCCTGAAGCCGTTTAACTAGCGAAGTGGTATCATTAGGCTACATATTTCGACAAAACCATGCATGCATGCATACGGCGAAAACAGTGTGCAGAAACATTAAGTCTGTAAACAATTTTCGGAGCAGCACTACACGTGAATACCAGGAGCAGACAGCCTATATCGTTAGTAGTCTCCAAACTGCATACTGCACAAAGCTAACGCGGTGGATCTTATGGCCTTTTATATAACGTTGGCTAGATAGCACGTGAAATAGCCATATATATATAAGTTGGTGGCTGGTAAATAGATCGAGTTTGCCCTGCACAATGATGTTTCACTCTCCCTTTTCTTCCTTACACATGAAATGGGGACTGAATTTCCCAGACAGAAGCGCACTGGCTGTGTCGCGCCAGCTTCATTACCGCGAGTGAGGAGCCAGCTAATGTAACCGCACAGAGGCTTGAAGCTGCATGTTTTATTTCAAGGACTTCTGGGAAATGTGTCACATGGCCATAATTTAATTTCAGAGTGAATAAACATGAAATATGAAGTTCCCTTGATGTAATCCATTCATTTCAACAATGTAAATGTATTCTCATTACCATCTATTTAAATTGTAACTATCGGAATACAGTTACTCATATTTTGTATTCTAAATGCGTAACGCTGTTACGTGTATTCTGTTACTCCCCAACACTGAGAATATTCAAGTTCCTTTGGGCCCCTGTCCCAACCATTACTCGACAGTGCCCCTTAGGATCAGTGAGGTGCCTGCAGGGCTGTGGGTGGAACTGGGCAAATGGCACTCCCTTCAAAAGCACTGACCAATCGATGATGCCTACAGCATGAGAACAGACCGTGTTGCAGGAGGAGCAAGCACAATTGTAATGAGATTAATTGGCCAGTCCTAATTATGAAAGAATGTTTGGAATGTCTATGTGAATAAATGTCGACATTTTCTTATTGATATGAGGCTTATATGATTTGAAGTGCCTCTTCTCCTTTGTCACTGTCAGGCCTCCCTGTGCTGTTGCCATGGCTGTCAGCGTGGCGCTGGGTCGTGACCCCAAGTGGCTGACGCTGGAGGTGTGCAGGGAGTTTCAGCGGGGCACATGCTCTCGCTCTGACAGCGAGTGCAAGTTTGCCCACCCCCCGCGCAGCTGTCACGTGGAGAATGGCCGGGTCGTGGCCTGCTTCGACTCACTCAAGGTAGCAAAATCACACACACATGCAATGCAAAGTACGCATCCAGGCTATTTTAGCTCAAGGCAACACCTACACACAAAGAAGTGTTCTGGCATCGGCTTTGATACACACACATTTTTAGAGGTTTGGATCAGCCTGGTCAGGGTTACACCAACGCATACATGCCTGATGATAGGGTATAGAGGGACTCCACACACAGTTGCCTACATTCTCAGTAGCCAGTACAGATTCTGCTGAAAAGCCACGCTGAAGTATGTTACACACAGTGCTCATCTTCTGGTTGGCAGACCCAGTGGGATGGTCTGTGCTTCATGTTCCTTAGTATCATGTTTGTGGCTCTTTCTGGCTGATTGGACCTACATGTGTGAGATTTTTACAGTATTAACCTGTAACACTGGTTGTTGACGTGGGTACCGATATAGAAGCCTGGCTTAGTCTTCGTTTCTGGAGTCGACTTGCAGGCTTCCGTATCTGTCCCGCCCATTGGCGTGGAAGCGATGGCAGTCGGCCAGGCTGGCTGCGATCGCCACAGTCTGCAGGCTTGTTCACTCTTTTGCCTGTTTCTGTTCCCCTGAGCATGTCATCCTGCCATTTCTGGATGACACGTTTTAACCTTAACATGTTACATAACGTGTTCATCAGTCCAGCTGCGTTTTGGGTCGTGTTAAATCCTCTAAGGATGTTCTCGTGACAGTTCCTAGCCAGGGGAGCTAGCCTGGCTTTAATATGCAAGATTGTTGATGGCTTAAACCAAATGGGTATTTAAGCCCTGATTTCAGGAATTACTCTCTTAACGATGTAGAAACACTGGCTTGCAAAATGGGCATGAAGCGCTTAGATGCGGTTTTCCCCCAGAATTTTCTCTAACGTCGCAGGAATTTTTGCTTTCATGTTTAGTGGACAGTTTTCCACTTGGCAGCCTGTGACTTTCTGTTGCACTTTTCCATTTCGAACAAAAAAAGCAAACTCTCGTGTTTCTGATTTCGTCGTTGTAATTTGTTGCTTCATTTCCCGGCAGAGCCCCTGAAGAGGTCATATGCATAATTTTATTCAAATTACCCACAGATTCATTTCCCTTGTGTTTTGATCACAAGTGTCATGTTTGCAGTAAACTTGACAGTGTTTGTTTTGTGTTTGGTCTCATTATGTGCATTTTTTGGTGGCTCTCTTACCTCAAGTTGTGCCAGCGACTTTTTGGGTCTGTCTTTCAGCAGTTGTCTGCCCTTGCCTCTCTGTCCCTTCGTGTGCTTGTGTGAGTGCATCAGTTTGTATGCACTCACAGCCCATCCATGCTGATGCTGAATCAGTGTACCAGCAGCAGCCTCGGTCATGTTCGGCTGCTGCTGGCCTCGCTTTCCGTCTGAAAAGTTCCGGCACTGATGATAATCATGTCAGTCGTCTTTCGCATGGCTTTGTGCACTCGGGCGACAAGTAAATCAGGTGTGAGTGGCGTGTAGACGGGTTGCCTGGATGCTTTCCACGGGCCAAGTCGGCTTGGCTTGGAACTTGATCACATTGGAGTGGAGTGATACTGGCTCAGTCTTCAGGAATATCCTCTTTTAGACAAGAATAACATGCATTTGGCATTAGAAATGATTACACCCCCCCCCCCCAATTCCCTATCTTATTGTCCACAGGGGCGCTGCACACGTGAGAGCTGCAAGTACCTTCACCCCCCACCACACCTGAAAACGCAGCTGGAAATAAACGGACGCAACAACCTGATCCAACAGAAGACTGCGGCAGCCATGTTGGCTCAACAGATGCATTTTCTGCTTCCTGGTGCCCAGCTGCAGCCAATTGTGAGCCTTGTGCAGATAAGGGGTCTGCTGTGGGACATCAAGGGGGTGTTGCTGTTATCTGTTTTCTTTTAGTCATAAAACAGTCCTGAGATCCATATGTGTTTTCCATGTTGGTGTGTTTTTCTGTGATGAGGCGCATTGGCACATTTGTCTGTGGCTCTTATAGTGCAGGAAATTAGTAAATGGAAATCTCACATTGAAGCGAGACAGGCATAGGGTGTAGGGATTACAGGCAGGGCAGCGCTGATCGGACCTGTGACCGTGTCTCCCCACAGCCCGCCTTCCCGGCCACACCCTCCCTAGCCACCAGCCCCGGCCTGGCCTTCAGCCCCTACCTAAGCCAGGTGAGCCCAGGATTGGGCATCATGCCGGAGCTTCTGCCTGGGGGGCCTCTGCTGGTCCCAGGTAGCCCCACGAGCCCTGGCAATGGGAGCCCCACGCAGAAGCCGCCTCGCGCCGACAAGCTGGAGGTAGTGTAGCATGTTGGCCGTCCCAGTATATGTGGCTCCTGGAGGTTGTAGGGTTACAGCCTGCGTGTGTGTGTGTGTGTGTGTGTGTGTGTGTGTGTGTGTGTGTGTGCGTGCGTGCATCTACTTTGTACACAATATACACTATAGCTGTTTTCTTTGTGATATCCTTCAGACACCTTTGCATATTTCTCTAGCCAGTCACACATTTGGGTTACGTAAGCCGTGTAAACATTATGGGCCCGTGAGCAGTACTGGTGACTCTCTCTCTCTCATACTCACACACTCGCTTCTTTTTCCAGGTGTGCCGGGAGTTCCAGCGCGGAAGCTGCACGCGGGGCGAGGGAGACTGCCGCTATGCCCACCCGCTGGAGGCGGCCAGCGAGAACTTTGTCGTAGTCTGCATGGACTACATTAAGGGCCGCTGCACCCGGGACAAGTGCAAGTACTTCCATCCCCCTGCCCACCTGCAGGCCCGAGTCAAGGCAGCCCAGCAGCAGGTCAGCAGCCAGAGTGCTGCCCCCGGATTGGTGGGTGGAGTAGGTTCTGCCCCCCGCGGTCTCTGCCTCCTGTCTCTGCTCTGGGTGGGAAGGAAAACATGCTTAGTGTCTGGGGTGTAGAAGCCTCATTAGTGAATTTGCAGCCCAAAGCCTCAACTTTGAGGACAAATTGGACCTTGCATCCAGACTCCTTCAGAGGTGCTGAATGAGTCATAGAGCACAGAAGTACACCCTGGATGGTGGACTGTGGGTCACATGTGCAGAGGCACTAATTTTCCTAACTGACTGTCTTTTGATGAGGGAGAGATGTGGAGTTCCTGGAGGAACCCTGCAGAGATGGTGACTCCAGTCACAAATTTGATGACTTGTGACTGGCAAATATGATGGAAAGAGTTGGAGTCGACTTGGACTTGAGGGCATATGACTTGAGACTTGGACCTGACATGGACTCTGTAACTCGATGATTTGAAGTTATAGTCCTTCTCTAGAGACCATAATATTAATTTTGTAATTTCAGTGTATATTAATTCTCTGCTGTCTACATTTTTATTTAGCTGAATTCAAGGTCTTTGGAGATAGTTTGTCGGAAAGATGCATCACTCCCTGCATATACATGGATGTAAAAACTGTCAGGACAGCCGTGACAAAGTGGAGACTTTTGTAACCTCTCTCCTTATGAAGTACTTAACCTACAACATACTGTGGCGTGTTTTTGTTGCTGCAAGTTTTAACCATTAAAGGTAAAAAACTCATAAATTGGGACTCAAGTTACATGACTCATATCTCGAATCGAAACTTGATCACTTGTAACTTGACACCTAAAATAATGGAAAGACTTGGACTCAAGGGCACATAACTTGGCCTTGCAATGTTTTGACTCGAGACTTGACTCGCCAAGGAGTGACTTGTTTCCATCTTTGGGAACCTGCCCTACAGGATCCACAAACAGAGAGCAGAGGCTGGATTTGAACCACTAGCTCAGCAGGTGCGACACAGCAGTGCTACCTAGTGAGCCACCCAGTCCTCTATTACTAAATGTTTACATCAGGAGTGATAGCAGCTGAGTACTTGATGCTGATATGGTGGCCAGCCGAAAGTGGGATTCTGCAGATGGGTGTGTCCGTACACTGGGTCTTTGCCTGCTGCTGCATGCCAGCTGTCCAGGCCCAGCTGATGATCTGATAGCTCAGGGGCAGATGGTCCCAGTTGGGAGGAAGAAGCGAGAACGCGAAGAAGGGACCAAGAATGTAGGTTCTGTAGATGTAATATTGAATAGCCCCCATGATGATATCTGTAGTACCACAAGACATGGTACAGCTAATGAGACTAATTACATGCAGCAAGAGGTTTCAGCTCCGCAGCTGTAACTGCAGGAGGCACTAAAGAGGTGACTTTGAAGTAAGGACCTTGCTTCCCGATCAGTCGATTGAGAGTGCGCAGGTTTTAAGGGTGACGGAAGTCCCACTCGTGAGGTGTCCTAGTTGTTACGGCATGATCAGTCTAAACTCTTTGTGGGACTTTTCATATAGAACCCTCATTTGCACTGTATGCTGTTGTTAGGGTCACTCTCAGCTGGCCTCAGTTCTTCGCTATTCCCTGTATTACTATCTTACATTTCATGTGTATAGTAATCCACCATGCACTGCCCGTTTAGCTTTCCCCTTGTCGAAAACCTGACCCTCTTATGTAATTGATTGTCATTGGCTGCCTGTGGTCATGTGCTTCCTGCCTGGCAGTCTGATTCCCTTGGAACAGAACCAGCAGGCAAACTGCAGATGGGTAATTTGACCTTTCACTCCCAATGTCTCCTCTGACGCCTCCACAATATGTAATATGTTTATGTATCGTCTGGCTCACAGTCTCTGGGCTTCTATCAGCATATATTAACCATTTAACCAAAACCAGACTCTGGTATTTCAAAATTTTAGGGAAAGTAATCTTTGATCTTTTTATTTCTTGTTATTTATTACTTTGTTTTTCTATAACGAGGTCTTTCACCAAAAGAGCTGTTCTGTTTGTAGACAGCCCCCTCTTCTGGCCACAGGTGGGACTAGTAGTATCTCAGTGAAATTGCCATGTGTGCCTGTTCATTTCTGTAGCATTCCTTCTGCTGAGTGAGACGTCATACTTGTGTCACACATTAATAGCAATGCACTGTGGAAAATGACACTAAATCAATATGCTCATTACATACGAGGAACTGTGACACTGAATAGCCCCTTGTTCCCAGGTGTTGCCCGCGGGCTCCCTTCTGCCCATCCCAAAGCGAACCCCTATGGAAAAGAGCAATGGCACCACAGTCTTCAACCCCAGCCTGTTTCATTACCAGCAGGCCCTTCCCAGCATGCACCTGCAACAGCCTACCTTCGTCCCCACAGGTGAGCTTTTGTCCCCATGGCTCAGTCAGTCTTGGGCTGCTTGAATGTACGATTCCTCCTGCTCTGGTGTCTGCTGATGAAAGTTGCGGGTGACGTAATGGTCGCACGTCTAGCTGAGTTCCCGGTGTATTTGTGTGTGTCTCTTACTGGTTACTCACTGTTCTGACGCCATGCTATATTAGATTCTGACTCTGAGCTAAGACCGGTTCAAAGCTTCTGCTGAGACATAAGCACCTGATTTCAATTTGAAAGCTTAATGACTTAGTGTTGTGTTATTTTGAGAATAACAGTGGAATGAGTATCTTGCTTGGTGTCCAATGAAAAGAGCAGACCTTTTTTTGCTTTTTATATTGGCTTTACTTGTAAACCTGTTCTTTCTGCTTTGCTTGTCCCCTCCCCCCACCCCCCCCCCCACCTCACTCCAACTGTCAGATGCCTCATTCTGACCGTGTTGCTTTAATTGCTTTCATTTTGAATGTAATTTCTGGTCATCGCTGTTATTGAGCCACTGTGGTTTCCTTGTTTCATTATCTCAGTGTTGTTTGTAGGAGATTTTTAATCATATGCCTTATTTTTGATTCCCTTTATTTTGCTCGCCTGCATCCTGTCTGACGCGTCCAATCATGTCACGTCCCGTGTTGCTATGGTTATCTGAACCCACCTCACCCCGAGCGCCTTCCTGCCCACCCTCCCTGTTTCTCCTCCAACCTGCTCCAGCAGTCCCCATGATGCACGGCGCCACACCCTCCACACCAGTGTCCACAGCAGTCACTGGCGTGCCATTCGCTGACACCGCCGCGCCCCCTCAGGTTGGCTGTCCCTGTCCTGCCTTTATGCTGTTGTTCGGCGTCTCATGTGGCAGAGAGCAGTTTGCTCCCTTGACCGGAAGAGCAGCTACCTGAACTCACTTCACATTGACAAACGAGCATGCAAACTGTTGACAGTTTTTGGCATTTCAAACCTTCCGGGCAGTTAGCTGCTACACTCACCTGAAAATTTAAGGACTTGTACAGTACTAATAGTACTAATACTAATGTACAGTGCTGTGCAAAAGCCTTAGGCAGAAAATGTTTAAATGGTCATGTTGGTGTAAAACTATGACATGTCTGTCAAAGTGCATTAGCTTAACCACTGCAAGACCTCTCCTGAAGTATTAGCAGGAACCATCCAGTGCAGTGATGTATTTTTTGACTCAACCTCTAACACGCTATGTTTGGCTGATCAATAACTCGTTGAGTTAAATAATTAAAATAATTGAGAGAGCTAGTTGTGAAATTCAGCAAATTCATGGATTGGCTGGGGTTCCCCTGAGGAGAGGTTTGGGAACCAAAGCACTGTTTATCTAGCAATCCAACAAGATATCAGTTACTTTTTAAAGAAGAACATCTTGTTAGTTTTTATTGTGTTATTGTTAATTTGCATATGTTCCAGTATTAAATTGTTCTTTTTTTCTGACCAAATATATCATGCAGATAAACAGCTTCAAAATTTTGAGTGCCTAAGACTTTTGCACAGTAATGTTTTTGACAAAATATGCACATTGAACAGAAGCCCTGTGTGTTGCGTGTCAGTAGCTATGCTCTGCTATGTAAGTATAAGTAATGTATGTTTTAAACCACCTTGCATTTTATCATGAGGTCATGTTGAAGTCAGGATGTAATCAAAATGTGGGGTCTAAAGTAGTATCTGCCTCAGTATGGCGGTTTGTCACAGCAGAGGGGTGGGTGTGTCTCGGGTAGCCCAAGCTCCTCACTCTTCCTGACCCTGTCTTCCAGTAGACCCGACCGAGGTTCTGAGTGCCATGCTGGCCCAGCTCAGCAGCTCCCCCTGCCCTTAGTCCCCAGAAGCGCATCCCATGAGCCCGACAAAACCACTGCCAGACACCTGCAGCGTCGCCCACCTCAAGACTCCCCAGCTGCATGGCCCGGGAACCATGCTGGTAAAGCACAGGAAATGTATACCTCTGCTTACGCAGTGTTCTCCCTGCACCCCAAGGCTCACCATCAGCACCGCCCAAGTACCTATCGCATGGCTGCCGCAATGGGAAGTTCATCTCGCCGCACTTCCCCTAGATGCTGCAGTCCTCTCAGCCCGCCGCTCACATTCCAACCAGTGTTTTATATAATTCTTTACGACCTGTGGCACATGACTGTTTACTTGGAATGTAGGGAACCCCAATGGTTCTTATGTAGTCTTGTAGGACTCTTGCTTTGCTGTGTGTCCTCTTCAGTCTCTAGTTTGTAGCTCAGTTTGCCTTCTCTGAGGAGAGAGAGCCTTGGCTTTTCTTGGAACTCTTGGAACACTGGCTTGAAGCTTAGCTGGCATTGCAGAGACCTGTGGTTGCTGTGTGAGCTGCGTCCCTGGTTCCTACATCGGTACGGCTATACCCTGCTGAAGCCTTGGTAGGCCGGGCTAGGGGACTGGCTCATGGTTGCTTCAGTGTGCCAGGAAGTTAGGCTTCCCTACATGTTTCCCGTCTAGTTCGAACCACCCACCAGAATTTCTTACGAGAAGAAGACATTTAGTGAAGGCAAAATCAGATTGTTGGATGGGATATCCATTTATCTTTGAGTGGACTCTCTCTTGGGTGTGTGGGTAAAACCAAGAACCCCCTCTCACCCTCATGCCACAGTCAGGCCAGATCAGTGCCAGGCCATGCTGGCTTCCTGGTTAGGACGGTCACATTGACCAGACATGCAACAGGGCTGTTCATCCCTGTCAAGTATAGGGACACCTGTTTGCCTAATTCTTCTCGTGTGGAGCCACAAATGACAGGAAGCTTGGCACAGAGGGCCATCACCGATTGCTGTGCTCATTGCACTGCTTTGCGTATGTTTGTACCAATATTGTCATAATGTCATTCTTATTTTGTGTACGGCTCGTGAAAGCCATAGCATGTGGGGGCCTTGAAATGGACAATGAATTTCTAGACATTGAGACACACTCACACAAAAACTTTGAGCAGCCCTGTCCTTGTTTTCGGTAGGGCTTCAAACAGGCGTACGGATCTATTTTTGTGTGCTCGGCTGAGCGGGTCTGGTTATTGCAGGAGCTCTTGGCAGGCAGAGTGCCTGCCGGCTTTTGTTGGATGCCCTTCAATCAGCATGTTCTAGAAGCCAACAGGAAAACAAACCAAGCAGATTAAAAGAAAAGTGTGACATGGTGACTAGCAGCTGTGTGAGACGGGTCTGCCGCCCCAGCTGACTGGATTTTTGGGTCTGAATGTTCACCGGCTCTTGCTGTGTGTGTCTCTGTGTGTGTGATAATACGGATTTTTGCCTTGTCCAACTGCTGTTCAGCTGGAAACCTTGATGAATACTTGATGAAACCTCCCCGAGTGTGGAGATCTTATACCTTGTGTCAGTTCGCTGACATCTTTAGCAAATGTGCATTCATTAGTTTTCTAGGAGAATTTATGTATAGGTTCACTTATAACCTAACTGGTTATTTTGTTTATAGACCTTTTATTTGTCTTGTAAATCTTATTGCCATTAGTATTATTTTAGTTCATATATGTTGATAATCTTTTTAATGAGAGTGAAGCCGTGTCTATTTGGTGGAAGTGTTTGTGACTTTTTAAATGATTTTTAATTGATTTTACTTTATACAAAAAATCTATAGCATGAAACTTACATTTATACCTAAGTGTGTAGTTTGTAGTTTAGGAAAAAATATAAACGGATATATTGGATGTATACAAACATTTGTATGTAACTAAACAATGATAGATTCATTGTTATAATCGTAAGTTGTTGTTGCTGTGGCAACAAAACTACAACTCGGCTGCATTTGTATGCATTAATTGTGAATTTTATCACATGTTTAAGTAAGGTACAAGTTAAGTTATTCAGAGAAGGATGGTTAGTGGGACTGCATTTGATAAAGAGATGATAGATTTAATTTTTTTTTTTTTTTACTTTAAATGCAAAGGTCTTTGGGTACTTTTTTGTCATTTTTTTTCTGTCTTTTTTGTGTAGTTTTGTTGTGTGACGTCACAGTGGACCGGTCCTTAGCATTTCAGAGTCACTTGTTTCTCACGATATCAAACATTGTCTCATGTGGACCTTCTACATCAGGGGTCTCCAACTCCAGTCCTGGAGGGCCGGAGTCCTGCACATTTTTGGGGTTACCCTCATTTAACACACCTGATTCAACTCACTG
>JAODKN010000002.1:11584380-11597474 GCA_026774425.1 Petrocephalus zakoni
CCCCCCCCCCCCCCCCCCCCCCCCCCCCCCCCCCCCCCCCCCCCCCCCCCCCCCGCCCCCCCCCCCCCCCCCCGGGGGCCCCCCCCGAGGCCGGGCGGCAGTTGCGGTTTGACTGCAACAGTAACAAATCGTGTTGAAACACTTTACTTCTGCCTCACTACCACCTTCCGCATTCCTACAAACCGTAACGTGAAGAGTTGACACGACTACAGCCTGACGACTCTGGTTGGCCGTCTGGGCCCAGTCCTGCTGGACTCACCCAGCTTGTGCAGCCATGGCCCCTTGTGGACGATGCAGCCAATGCCGCCCGGATACACGTGGCGCATAAACTCCCACAGCAGAGGGCTGAATGGCGGGTTGACGGCTTCCAGCTGCTTCATATTGGCAATCGTCAGGCAGATCGGCTTCTCCTGAGGCCTCTCCTGCGGAAATCACCCTTCATCACCCACAGCAGCAGTGTGGGATCAAACCCCCGAAGCTGCATTGATACTATTGCTTTAGCAGTAAACGACACGGCTCCCCATGTCCGTTATACCAGCTATTTTGATAGCTATTTTTTGCTAACAATGATTGGGAACAGAATCTATTGGTGCTCCAGGTAAGTGTGATGTGCGCCTGTGGGAACCCGACCGGCTGGGGATCCGCACCTTGATGTTATAGATGTGCTGGATGGCAGAGGGGTGGCGGCATGAAGCAGCCAGCGTGTAGACTGTGTCAGACGGTATGCCGCACACGCCTCCTCGGCCCAGGATGTCTGCGATGGTCCGCAGGCCGCTGGTCTTCTCTGAGGTTGGGCAGGGGCAAGGAGGCTCTGTCCCACAGACGGCCTTGGGCTTTGACGACTGGTCAGAAAACACCATGTGTCATTAGCATAAGGATATGGCTGAAACTCCCAGGATGCTCTCTGCTGGCATACCTCAAAGCACCTCAGTAAAAAATATCCACCATGAATCAGTAGACTGGTAATTGTGTGACTTTAAATGCTTACTCAACTCATTCAAATACAGTGCCTTGCAGAAGTACTGAACCCTGTCTTGAAATGACCAGATTTACCTGAATTATAAATGATACATACATTCTTCTTGCCACTATTTTTATCTATTTTTATTGGTAATGCAAAGTCTCTCAAGTTTAAAAAATTTTTTTGTCAGAAAACTTTTTAATGAAACTCAATCACTGAAAAATGCTTCTTGCATAAGTATGTGACTCCTGTTCCAGGTGAAGGAGGGGAAAAAACACAGATTGAAAATATTGCCTCACCTATTTTTACAATTGGCTTCCCCCAATGATAATCCCCCCCCCCCCACACACACACACACACCACCCAACAGTTTCTATCATTGGAAAGACTGTCAAATTGGATGAAACAAAATATCTGCAAAAAAAATTGAAGCTTGGGGAAAAAATAACATTTTGATTTCCAACAGTGATTCAAAGTGATGCACAAGTGATTAAAAAGCAAAAAGGGTGCTCTACAGTCAAAGTGCAGACGAAAATCCCATAAAAAATTGCTTTCAGCAAGCAAAATCCAACCAATCTGAAGGACCTGGAGAAGGTCTGCCATGAAAAATGCTAAGAATTGCTTCTTAGCGGTATAAGAAGCTGGTAACTACTTACAGCCAAATACACAGAGCTGCTATTGCAGCATACAGGGGTTCTAGCAAATGAAAATGTGTAGGAGTTGAATATTTATATAAATGGATTTTTTAAGTTTTTGATTTTCTTTCGACATTTTGGTTACAATTGACTTTGACATTTCCTGTGAGAAACTATGAGTTTGTAATAAAAATACTAACAGAAAAAATATGTGCATGCATGCTTTGTAATCCAGACAAATCTGATCATTATCAGGCGGGTTCAATACTTTTGCAAGGCACTACATATAATATAAATAAAACTTAGAGGTGGTCAAATGTGGAGGGCTCATGACTTTGTGCTGACCTTGATGACCCTGGGGCCCAGTGGGATTAGGTTCTTTTCGAAGCTGTTATTGGTCAGCGATGCAGTGGCACCATAAAGGCATATCACACCAAAGAAAGCCAGCAGGCTAGCTGTGGGGTAGGGGAGAGACATCGAGAACAATTGGTGACAGCGTTTTTCTGCTGTTAGAAGGATTTCTTCTACGCGGTACTGTTTGCTCCCATTTGCTTGGCCAGAGATTAAATGCTATTGGACTGTCAACACAGCATTAAGCAGGAAGTAGCGATTTAGGTGAGTGAATGATTTAACCTCCCTCTAAATTGCTAAATGGATTACGAAGGTTAGTTTATTTTAGCTGGACACCTCCCTGTGTTAGAGGCGGTTGGGGTGAGGCTGACCTTCTGCAAGAAAGCTGGGGCTGCCCAAGGTGATGAGAAGGAAGCAGACCATCAGGCCCTCCATGGTCAGAGTAAGTACCAGCAGGATTATTGTGCTGTAAGCCGCTGTAGGGAGGGGGAGCATATGGAAGGGGTCAAAGATCATTCATTCCATGTGTGCCCCTGAAGCCATTAACGGGGGAGTGGTAGAGAGGACCTCACCGATGATGATGATGAAGAAGTTGATGACGAGAAAGGACACCGCTGCGGCAGTGAGGGCATGAAGAGAAAACCAGGTGACACCCGCCGGGGAAACTGTGATGGGGGAGAAGACAGATCGCAAGCCAGAAATGTCAGCCTGTGGCTGGGCAGCACGGCGGGGTCACTCGCTGCTGGGCTGGCTTTAGTGCCACGTCAGCTCTCATTTCATTTGTAGGAGCAATGGGCAAGTGAAGGCGCCTTCCCTGGTGTTTTGAAGGTAGATCTGTTTAAATCAATTTAAATCTGAAATCAGTATAACAGTGGCTCTTCGCGTGTGTGTCCTCACATTGTTTCAGTAAACCTCCTGGAAATGATGGGTGGGTGAAAGGCACCTGCACACTAGTCTATGTGGAGAATAGGGGTCCCCACAGAGAGAATATGGGGGGGCCCCGACTTTAATATTTGCAAAGTGTGGGGATCAACGCAATGTGTACAGAAATTTGGAACAAGAAGCATGTTTTCAGGGATCGATATGCAACACCGCTTTTTTTTTTTAACTCTGTATATTTTAATAAAATGCCGAATGGGATGCAACTCTACCCCCAGACCTGGTGGAATACTGGTACCAGAGTGGACCGAGGGTTGGGAACCCCTTGTGTAGATAAGAGGAATGTTACCTGTCAGTCTGAGACAGGCCCACGTGGCCCAGATGGCCGCGTAGGTGAAGGGCACCGTGGGCCCAAACCGACGGCCTCCTCGCACCTGCAGCCGCGCTACATAAAGCTGTATCACAGTTCCAGGGACCAAGATCCCGGGCAGCACCAGCAGTTCCTGAGCCTGGCTGAGCGAGGGCATGACCAGAGCCGCCCATGCTGCCAGCCCATTGCAGAGGAAGAACAGGGTGTCTGGCAGGCGTGCAGAGAGCTGGCTGGGGGAGGCGGGGGCTGGGGGCACTGGGGCAGGGTAGGGCGTTAAGCAACGCTTAATTCCAAACAGCACCTCCTGCAACTTGCCAGCAGTGAGGAGCCGGGTGCCCCGAGGGATCAGGATCTTTTCGGCGATGGAGTTGACCAAGCTGACAAATGACAGACCGAGGCTGATGGTGGCGTACAGACACAGGGTAGTCCCCAAGAAGGGGCCCCGTGAGCGACTGGGCACCTGGGGCAGTGCAGCCACCGTGACCAGGGCGAACAGCAGGTTGTGCAGGAGTTCGGCCCGGTCGCGGCACAGGGATAGCAGGCACGGCAGTAGTGAGGCCAGGAGGAAGAACCAGCCCCCCAGCTGGCCAATCCTGGCCTGGTCCACCTCCATCGGCGGGAATCTGGAGGACACGGCCCCCTCCCAAGCCAGCACCAGCCAAAAGGTGCAGTGCAGCCCGAACTTGCTGCAGTGGAAGGCGTCGCCGCGCAGGCAGGCGTAGTAGCTGGCTATCAGCTGGGCTACGGCATTGATGCTGACCCACAGCGCCCCCACCTGGAAGGAGGCTGGGTAGCCGAAGCTGTGAAAGGCGAGGATGACGGCGGCCACCGTGTCGGCCATGTTGCCCAGGGCGAAAGGCTCTGCGTACTTGCTGTTCTTCTTCTTCTCCTCATCCTCCTCGCCGGCCTTCCTCGCCTGCTTCCGCTCGGCCGACTTGATGGCGGCGCCCAGCAGGAGCACGTCGAAGGGCGCGTTGCCGAACCCGGGGAGGACGTGCCGCTGGTAGATGCCTTTGAGGAGCAGGGCGGCGGCGCTGTACAGGCCGACCACAACGATCACAAGCTGCAGGGCCCCCGAGACCCCCAGGGCAGCGGTGGCCCTCAGGCCAATGGCCTCCATCGCCAGCGTGGCTGTGATGGCGCCAAACACCACAGGCATCAGGTAGTTGGCCGTGGCGGAGCAGAAGGTGACGATGAAGGCCACAGCGATATAGGGCACCATGCCCGCCACAGCCGATTCGGTGATGGGCGGCTCGCTCAAGCTGATGTTCTGGAAGGCTGTGGAATTCGTGAAGCTGGCAGTGGCCTTCATGGTGCCGTTGACGTCCACCCTGGAGTTTGCGATCTCCCAGGAGCCCAGCACCAGCCGTGTCGCGCCGTAGCTACCCCACAGTGCAGAGAAAGCTACGAAGGTGGTGCCAGAGAGGTGGTCATATTTGCGGAAGGTCAGGAGCCCAGCTACCAGCTGGACCAAGCCCCCGATCAGAATGAGGTGCACACCTGAGGAGCAGGGACATGTCAGTTATGAGTGTTCAGGCTGACCCACACCATAGACCTGTCTGTGGGCGCCGGCTGATACCACGTCTTCACAAGTATCAGACAAGCGTCTGGAAGCAAGTTGCTAGCAGTTAAAGACCTTATTTACTATCACCAAACAGGTACCACTGTCCAGCTGTATAAACAGGCAGGAGATTAAAAGCTGTCTAAAAGATATAGAATTTAATATACATATCTGTAATGGTGCATTTCAGAGACATAATCATATAAACATTCAGGCTAGTATAAATAGAGTATATTTTGCATAAACATAGGCTATACTATTTCTTTGTTTTCTTACTTGGTTTATTTTGCCCATTGCTGCCCCACCCACTTCCTCATAATGAGCACTGAAGATGGCTGTTAATGCACAGGCAATAAATAAAAGGCCCCTGTAAACCATTAACCCCCCCGGCTAAATGTAAAGGGCACGACATAGTTCCTCTGCTGGGGGAAATCGCAAGTCATGATGTGAATCGGGCTGGAAGGAGTGGCCAGAACTTCAACCCACCAAGTCTGATCGGAGTGAGTTACGCTAAATCATCATATTGACATCAATGATGCACGGTGCACCGCTCGAACCTCACCTGCTAGCGTGTTCTCCAGACCGAGGGCGGGCTTGCCCGTACCCAAGTGAGCAAAGTTTTGCAGGGCAACATAGAAAGCACTGAACACGTTGGCCAGGAGACCCAGGACCCCTGGCTCACTGTAGAACACAGAGGCAAAGCCGCCAGAAGACATGGCTGTAGGATGGGACAGGAGGGGAGAACAGTGGCACTCAGAGGGAAGCAGGTGTGCAGCTGCAATCACATGACCATGGCCCGTTAGTCCTATTACTCAGAGGTTAAAGATGTTGATGCCCATATGACCAGAATACTTCATTCTTACTTCTGCAAGAATCCCACCTTTAATGCCGCCACACGCTTTTGGAGATTCAGCATGGAGAAAGAAAATGTGATAACAGAGTATTACATTCAGGCACAAAGCACACTCTTATAGTGCCGTGCTTGAGGACTTGGGCCGCCTCTGTGCCTGCAGCTTTCAGAACACTTAAAACCGTTAAAGGAGTGTCCCATTCCTTATGCAATAGAGCATGTTGCCCCATCTCGCATGCTAACTTCTCCCCTCTTGACCACAAGCACTCAGAAAAATTAATAAGAAATTACAAATGAATTTAAGGCCAAGAGGAACTTCACAAATGGCACATATCTAACCAGAATCAGAATCTTAATTGTCACACAACGTGCCAGTGGAAATTTTTGCTACTTTGAACTTGCTGTTCAAACTGTTGGAGACACCGTGACAGTTTACAAGTAACAGTTAGGGCATAATGCAGACAGAGAATAAATAATACATAAAATACACATCAGTGAGGAGTAAATGCTACGTATGTGATAAATCCAGTGGTTTGTGCAAACCAAGGTCTGCTTTATTTTCATAAAAGGCAATGTCAGGATAATAAGAAAGAGGTTAATTTATTTATCAGATATAGTAAATAAAGGGTGAAATCGATCTGGCTCTTAGCTATTATTCTAACAGGTCTATAATCAATCTATCTGTCCGTACTTTTAATCAGGATCACAGAGGGATTTATGGTATGTTTATAAAATACTGAGCATAGATTAAATACATTTAAAATCAACTATATATTAGAATGTTTATAAAAAACTTTAAAGAGAATCTTCAGTTAGGGCTATAGTTGTATGAGTTTCATTTCCACGTCACCTGAAGGGTTTAGGGGACTCTCTCTGTCAGACAGATGCAGAATAAATCGGGAAATTTAGGTTTCTTCATGCAATGTATTTGAAACAATTATATCTGTGTAGTCAGCTTCTCTTCTGAAATATCACCCAGGCCACAGAGCACTGAGGAACTAAGGTAACACATGCTGCTACTACACATTAATACAGGGACAGCTTATAATCTATCATTATCTATTACTATAACATTTTTTTAAAACTATTAATCCACCACCCATCTTCAAATAGATTATCTTGGTCAGGGGTTATTTCACATTATTACTGTGTGCAAAACAGTACTTACCTTTCAAAATAATGAACACTAATATCTTGCACCTATAGTTCATGATTATTCTCTGTAGACTGATCAATCACTCACACTTACATAGTACAGTGTTTGACAGCATTGCCAGTTGTCAGCGATAATCCTTTTACATGTATCAATAAGTTATACTGACCACAGTGCACAAGCTTTCTTACCAGATGTGCAGTTTCACTGTGTCCAGTGAGAATGATGCTCTCTCTGTCTCTGTCCTCGTTCCTCTCCTTCAGTGGTGGAGGAGATCACAGGCCACTCTCACACTGACTCGCCCACTGTAACTCCTCACTCTTTCTGCAACAGCTTTTAAAATGCAGAACCATGAGGAAATAGCAAGGTCACAAAAGGAAGAACGTATCCTTTCCCGTATTTCTTTGAAAGCCCCTATTTGTGTATTGCATTACTAACTCACTGAAAAACCCTTACTTTCCAATGAAAACTCGTTACTGCCCTACAATGGCTAATCATTTCAGAGAAGATGGCCAGTACCATTTGAATGTACAAGGCCGCTCATTGAAGATTATCACTGTCCGAGAATGCTTATCTCTGGCCTGTAAATGGTCATGGGTAATTGTGTGGTGGGAAATGATTGTAATAATGAACTATAAAATCTAATGCACTTTCAGGGGAAAATCCAACTTTCAATATGTTAGTTCTATGTTAATTCAATTCAATTCAAAAAACTTTATTTGTCCCGAGGGGCAATTAAGGGCACACAGGGAAGTTTTACACAGGACACAATGATATTAAAGTGCAACAATATTTACAGAGTGAAGATGCTGTGCAAAATTGCAGTCTGTCAGTAAAGGATTAAAAAAATAATAAGGTGCAAGAAATAACTTGTTCATCATTAACCCTCACTACTCCAGTTCTGGTTTTCTTAGTTATTGGCTTGGCTATTTAGAAATTTAGAAAAAAAAATGATTGTTGCATTTATTTAAATGATCAAAAATGTATGTGCTTCCTTGTGACCCTGACCAGGATGAACATATGATGGATAGATAGATGATGGATGGATGGACGGACAGATTGGGAATTCCTCTTTTCCTATCTGATAACAAATTTGTGGTGTTGAATGAGTGTAAACTGAGATCAGAGCCCAGTGTGTAACTTTCCAGTCTTTTACCTGCCATATGGTCAACAGTAAAACTTAAACTCAATTTGAAATTAAGGCAATTTCTCTTTTTTGGAAGTTTATCGCCACCTACAGGCCAAAAATCATAATTGCCCAGTGTGTAGTTTACGTTGCCCTGGGTACTCCTCAGCTATTAGCTGCCTGCATTTCACACTTGTGTGTAAGTATACAACATACCTTTAGTGTTTAAGAGGCAATGCCTGTCCGTGAATAAGGGTTCCACTGGCTAACAAATAGGGAAGTGAAGGAAAAGCAATGCATTGGTTTTCCGGTGCAGTGCTGTTCAGGCAACGGAATGAGGAAGACAACCAGGTTTAAAGAATCACCCATTCTCAGCCTCGGTCCTAATGACTGTTCCCAAAGGCCAGCTTCCAAGACTAAATAGCTTATCTGTAAAGAGGTAGGATAAATTTGTTTGCATTTCCTGGGGCCTCTCAGCCCATTAAAGGGTATAAGTTAATGACTGCGTCCGATGAGTGAGCTTGTGTGAGTTAATGCAGCAATGGTGTCACTATCCCAGAGTCAAGGAATGTTTGTTTTGTTAGCTGGCCAAAGGGATGTATAATCAAGTTTATCATCCTAAATGCTGGTTACAGCAGATTGTGGCTGTTATATAAATGAGAGCCATCCTGAGATTGTCGGTGTGCAGTGAATCTTGTCTTTAATGAGAAGGACTTCACAGTGGTTCTTTGAGCATATTCCATTCAGCAATGTAATTATGACTGCACCAAGAAAGTCTGACCAAGTTTAACCTTTCCATCTTGGTTAAATAATTGTAAATCAGGGTTTCTGACTTTGGTTAGCTGGCTGGAGTGAGATTTTCAAGTGAGACAAATCTGCACACTCGGGTGACCAGATAATCCATGTCATCCCGGTCACTTTAGTTAGGACAGGATTTGTAAACTCCCATTTCAATTAAAAGGACCTGGAATTTACACTTAAGCTCTGCATTCTTGCTGTGCGCTGACTGGTCAGTCTCCTATAATCATACATGTGTCACTAATGTCAGTGAGAAACAGCGGAATAAGTCTTTCAATCAAGATAACAAACCATGCAGTCAAAGCACAAGACGAACTGAACCATCAAGCCAAACACAGGAGCCTTTCAGGTTTAAAGTAGTTTGCAAAACCTGAAGTAGCTCAAAGCGTCTGGGATGACATGGATTATCTGGTCACCCTACTGCATACACATACACACATATTTACATATATGCAATAGATGTACTACCTGGTAAATGGTCTGTAGGGTTTGCAAACTACCACAACGCATTTGATTTAGCTAATTAAAGGTTTATAATGGAACAATGTGGATTGGCCGTAATATTTCCTGCGTGAAGGTGAGTCCAAATGAGTGACTGTCACGCCAGATGCATGAGTTGGCAACCCTGCTGTAATAAATAAAACATTAGTCAGGCACTGAAAAGCTAACGCAAAGTATTTAAATATAATTAACTTTAGCGCCAACTGGTACCAGGCTAAAGGTAGAGATGATGTCAAAATCTGAGGTAAACCTTGGTGCTGAGGTAAAGCTTTAGTCTGGTACAGCCCAACCCCCCGACAAAAAAAGTAATAAGGCCCCAGTAATAAGGCCTAGCGACACCCGTGCCTTGGTGTCACAGGAATTACTGCTAAGCAAAATAATTCTGTAGGTCTGGGATACAAGTGGGGACTAAATATGCTGCCTGCGAATATTGTTTTAACTAGTTACAGCAGAATTTTTTAGATAATGAGTTATGGTGTTTTGCTGTCATGATTTGAAATACATATTAATAATTGTTGTTGTGCAGTAATCTTTTTTTCATAGCTCTACTCGCTATATTTATGATTGTTTAGTACTTTATCTCTTAGGAAAGAGGGAAAAAAAACAAACAGACTTCCGCAGACGGAACACAGCAAGAATACGGCACCCAGGCACTGGGGCAGGTCCTTACATGTCCTCAAGTCCCGCCCCCAAACCCGATGACGTCCCCGAAATTTCGGCGCTACTGCCAATCAAAACGGAGACCTGCCGCGGTCCCGTGGCCTTCTTTTGGGGCTGCATTTGCGCCCTAGACGCGAAGAGAAGACATGCATTTCCTTCTGATTAATATTGAGCCGGCTGTGGCGTCGCAGTAGGCTGCCGAGCGTAATACAGCCCCCCTTTCTTATTGTCCGGACTGGGCTCATTGGCGTGACGGCGTCCGGCTTCTGCGCCGCCGGGATTGCAGGCGAGCGCCGCGGCTTCTCGGATAATAAGACGGAGGCTCGGGGTCTTTCTTAAAAAGCGGGATCGGCGCTATCGGGGGGGCGCCGGGGACGGCCGGCCAGGAGGAGGGAGGTGTCTTTGGGGATGCCAGCGCCGGCGGGGGGAGCGGGGCGCGTCCCTCTCTAGCTGCGTCCGCCGGCGTTGCGCTGTACCGGCTAGATGCGGTTAATTTAAGCGCCACCCCCCGCGTCCCCGTGCACATGGTGCTGAGCAGCCCGGAGCGGGCGACGTGTGCTGCCGCCGCCGAGAGCGGACGCTGAGCCCCGAGCCGCCGCCTCCCGGTCCTGCGTCTCGCCGAGGCTTGTGCATGCGGCTGCGGCTGCAGACGGGCGTCGCGCACTAGGGCGTCGGGAGCGAGCATGGAGCGGGGGCCCGTGCGATCGGCGCCCCCTCGCCTTTAGGATCGCGGGGGGCTTTTCCTTTCCTCCTTTCCTCCGGGCGGGCCGCCTTCTCCCGGGGCGCCGGCCGCGCACCATGCCTAAGTGGTCGTAATTCTCCCCTTTCCGTTGTTGCTGCGAGCAGAAGCGGCCCGCAGCCCCCAGCCGCCCCCATGAAGGAGTACAAAGTGGTCGTCCTCGGCAGCGGCGGCGTCGGCAAGTCGGCGCTGACCGTGCAGTTCGTCACGGGCACTTTTATCGAGAAGTACGACCCCACCATCGAGGACTTCTACCGGAAGGAGATCGAGGTGGACTCGTCGCCCTCCGTGCTGGAGATCCTGGACACGGCCGGCACCGAGCAGTTCGCCTCCATGCGGGACCTGTACATCAAGAACGGCCAGGGCTTCATCCTGGTCTACAGCCTCGTCAACCAGCAGTCGTTCCAGGTGAATCCGCACGTTCTGGGGGAGGGGGGGGAGAATAAGACGCCTTTGAAATGTCAGCGTCCCATTGTCTGTGCTGACATGGGTGCAGAGCAGGCATGCGGTTTATGCAACGGTAGCATTGTGTGAATGCAACCGGGGGGGGGGTGCAGCCCCAAAACCTGGCGCCCAGTGTGCTACAGGGCCGAACCGAACCAAGTGGCTGCCGGTGTGAAGGGTCCAGGCTGTATACACTGAGCTCCAAACAGGTTCCGCCTCTCATCCGTGCTGTGCGGCTATTAAGTGTGTTACCGTGTCCATGATGGCAGTCTGTGCATGCCTTACTACCCCTTATAATGACACACTCTCCTCCTACCAGGACATCAGGCCCATGAGGGACCAGATTGTGCGTGTGAAGCGTTTCGAGAAGGTGCCACTGATCCTGGTGGGCAACAAGGTGGACCTGGAGGCAGAGCGGGAGGTGGCAGGCGCAGATGGGCGGCACCTGGCCCGGGAGTGGGGCTGCCCCTTCATCGAGACGTCGGCCAAGAGCAAGACCATGGTGGACGAGCTGTTCGCCGAGATCGTCAGGCAGATGAACTATGCCACCCTGCCGGAGAAGCAGGACCAGTGCTGCACGGCCTGCGTGGTGCAGTGAGCTCCGGTGTCTCTGTGGCCTTTCCCCTCCAGGTGAGAGGCGGTGAACATCCATCTCGCCACCTTTGGCCCAGCTTGTCAGATATGTGAGGTCCCCAGCACAGACTTGAATTGGAGACCTCGCTCACACCTTGAACAGGAAACTTCTCCGGTCACACCTGGATGTGCCCATAAATAAGGAGGGAAAAGTGAACATTTGTGACTTAGTGATGTCCAAACCTTTGTTTCAAACGTGCTCTTTTGAGTAGGCCTGAAGTAATGAATGACCCTCCCTCCCCCCCTGCCCCTGCTTTGTCTGTGGGTATATAGACCTGTTGGCTGGACGGGTGGTCGTGCGAGGGACACTAGTCATTGGCACGAGTGCCGTGGGAGCGTGGTGTGAGGAGCTGGGGGGTGGGGAATCCCCATGGAAGGAGGAGAAGGGAAATGCAACATCCTGAGTGGCAGCCGGAGTTCCAAAACAGGACGCTGTTGGGGGGGGGTGCACCCCTCCCCCCATCCTCCCATCCGTCACGGTCTGTCCCCAGTGCCACTCACTGCTGCATTCAGTGGTTCTCGCCTCCTCGCCGGCACGACAGTGCTCTCAGAATGATGCTTTCTGCATCTTAGGAGACCTTCCGGCTTACGGAAGTGGTCTCCAGGCAAGCAACAGTAATTTCATTTTAATGCAACGTAAAGGAAACCCCCCCGACACCACCAAGCTGTTCTTGGGGGTCGTTTCCTCGCCGTCTGCTGGGCTGGAGGTCACATGCTGTCGCGTTCAGCCGCCTTCCTGTTTTGTTTTGGGACTTCCTGTCTCCGCCCCTTTTTAGTTATTGTATAGAGCCTCCTTGATTATCTTCACACCTTCATTGCTTCTTGCCAGCTGCATTTGTGCTGAGAACACGCTATAAGCAACAGGACTCGTGTGTGGCAAGAATCTAAACACATGAGGTTGAATTGGTGGTTATAAAATTTTCTGCCTAAAACAGCTGATTATAATGTGTGTATGAAGGGAAGGGGGGCTGGTTCTTGTCTTATTGGAAGAATTATTTAACAGGTATTCAGGTATTCCTAGCACCATTAAGGAAGTAAAGTGGCTTTGGTTCAGGTTACTTGCTGTTTGTGTTTGGGCACAGTAATGCTGTAGAACTATAGGACAGGAACCAAACAGCTGTGATGTCCAAGAAATGTCCATAGTAACCCTGTGAAATGGAAATCGTTGCCTGTTCAGATGTGAGGGGGCGGGTGGGCGTCGATTATAGAAGGCGGTGCGTTTTGTTCTGCGCCGTAAAAAAGCGGATAGTGAGTCCCTTTGAGGTGTTAACCACAGGGTGTGTGTGCGTGTATGCGTGTGCCTCTTTCTGCTGGTTTAACTGCCTCCCTTCATCCCCCTTCCTGGATTTAGACCCACGGGGGGGGGGGGGGGGGGGGGGGGGGGGGCGGGGGGGGGGGGGGGGGGGGGGGGGGGGGGGGGGGGGGGGGGGGGG
>JAODKN010000002.1:11633766-11648395 GCA_026774425.1 Petrocephalus zakoni
GCATGTTAACTGTGGTACTACTATGGTTTACTTATAGCACTTCATGGTAACTGTGGTACTACTATGGTTTACTTATAGCACTTCATGGTAACTGTAGTGAAACAATGATAAAACCATAGTCATAAACCATGGTTTTCATGGTTACCCCAAAAAACTGAGGTAAACCATAAAAATGAAAAACCATGGTTATTCAAAGAACCATAGTAAAACCACAGTTCATATTCGCGAGGGTTATAACTGTTTACACCGAGCAGGGCCGCTGTGTTTCTTGCTCATAGCCGGGGACAGGATGATCTCCGAGCTCCTGTGTGCTGTGGGGTGTCAGCAATGACAGTTAATCACTTTCACCTTTCACAGGAGGAAGGAAGGCTTTGCGACAAACAACAAACTGTATTAACAAAACTTATTGCATATGCTGACAGCAGACAGCTCATATACGTATCTTTTATGCAGAATAGAAACAAGTACAAACATGAACAGGTTGCAACTCAGCAGCAACAATTTATGCAACAATAATGCTTGTATGCTACAACTTCCATTTAAATGAGAAAGGAGAAAGATTTAAACGTTGATATAACACTTGGGGGGGGACTCCCATAAGATCCAGCCTCGCCATCAGAAGCTGCTTTCCCACAAAGTTCGGGACGCTGTTTCCTGGCCGTCTCGAGCTCCTGGCCACTTTGGTGTGTCGCTTTAACGTTGCGCGACAGGAACTTTCACTTTTATGCTAAATAAGCAAGCGAAAGAGAAAAGATGAGAATGCGAGGTCAAATGGGACGGCCTGCCGGCAGATCATTTCCTATTTGCTGAGTTTAGGGCTGTATAGCCACAGACCAGTCGGAGTGCCTATGCTGACCCCAGGCGGCACCAGGATGCACTACAGGACGAAGGCAAGCCAATGGAGGCAGCGTGATGCTGTGGGCGATGTTCTGCTGGGTAACCTTAGTTCCTGACATTCATGTACATTTTACTTTAACACACATCCCCTACCTAAACATTGTTGCAGGCGAAGTACGCCATGGTATTCTCCAAAGGCATAAAATCCTCTTTCAGCTGGATAATGTGCCCTGGCACATGCAAATATTGTTCAGGAAAGGTTTGAGGGACATGAAAAAGAGTTCAAGGTGTTGATTTGGCCTCCACATTCGCCAGATCTCAATGGAGTCGAACATGCAATCCATGGAGGCCCCACCTCGTAACATACAGGGCTTGAATGACCAGCTGCCAATGTCTTGATGCCAGATACCACAGGACACCTTCAGAGGTCTTGTGTTGTCCATGCCTCAACAGGCCAGAGCTGCTTTGATTACTTGAGGGGGACCTACCCAATGATTAGGCAGGCGGTTTTATTGTCATAGTTGATCGTTGTTATTATTCAAGCTTGTGTATTTCTGCTTTGTGTGTTTTTCGCATCATGAATCCTGAGTGTTAAGTTTAAAGCAATGCACACTGACATTCATCTGTGACTTGCAAATCCAGTTCACTTCCTTAACGTTATGTGATTTTGGTACGTGATGTTTAACCAGTGCATGTGGAAAGGAATAATTGTTCTTGGTTTGACGATACAGCAGTTGCTGGTCACACTTTCAAACAGCAGTAATAAGTGTTTGCCTGTATTTGTTTTATGCTGTTTTATTTTTCATAAATGGGCCTAGAGTTTAAAGTTTTCATCAAGTAGGCAGAGTTTGATGTTAGATTCTCTTCCCCTCTTGTTACCCCTTTGGACCAGCTTACCTTTTGGTTTTTCTCCTTTCCTGCGCCACAAGTTCTCTCCTAGGGCTGGATGTTGTTCCCCATGCTGGATGCAGAGCTTGACCTTTGGGGAAGGCTGTGTAGGCCCTGCCAGTAGCAGTACAGCCCACCTGTACAGAACTGGAGATAGGAGGAAGGAATTGGCACTCTATTTGGGTAGGAGTGGGAAGAAAAAGACAGAGTGTGTGTTTTTGCAAGTGAAAATGGACACTGGGGCACAGAAGGGTGACAAAAAAAGATATTCGACAAGTCCCCCCCAACATACACCCCACAGCCCCCAACTCATATCGCGAAAGAACGCCGCATAAGAGCTGCCCCTTTGTGATGTAATCACTTCCCTAAGTTCCGCTCAATGTACCAATGAATATTATTTTTGTGACTTCCGGGGGTTGGGAATCAAAACTATGTTGCATGAATTCATGATTGGGCCTAAAGGACAGGTGAACTGAATTAGTGTGTTCATCACCTGACTCCTCCCTCATTCTGCAGGTACCTATTAGGATATGATCCATTGTTTAAACATTATTAGGTACCATCGTGCAGAAAAACCATTAAAGAAGTGGCTATCATTTTAACCTGCTTCTTTCACTTCTATAACCTGCTAAAGACTTCAGCTGAATACAGAGGCAATATGATGAATATATCTTTGAAACCTGGGTCAAGCTGGCATTCCTATGTCCTTATCAGTGAGCTTAATAAAAAAACAGCACATGTATATTTAGCTATATCAATGGGAAAATGTGTAGGTTCCTCTGCAAAAAATATTAGCTAAACAAAGAAATAGTGACAGTATAAGTGTTTGTTTTACATATATATTGCTTAATCAGACCTGGATGATTCGTATGTATGTTTACTCAAGTTGAGCTGTTATTGACTTGCATGGAAATGTAAATTATTTTGATAGTGGGGTAAGAATAAACAGATTTAAAAAGTTTCGTATTTTACTATTAGAGGTGTTTCACTTTTGCTGTGATCGATTAGTCAGCCTCGGGAATGGTGAGAGAGGGCCAGCGTGTCACTGCCATAAGTAGCACCCTATGGGCCCTAAATGACGAAGAGAACAGAAGCAGCCCTGAAACAGATGGTGCCTATTGTGGTGAGCCAGCTTGTGTCAGTCTTACAGCAGTAACAGTCGGGCCAGCAATGGTCTCTGATACTGGTGTCTAGAGAAAAAAAATGAACAGTATGGGGGGCCAGAGAAGCAGCAGAACAGGATGTGATCGAGATGCCAGTTCTGGCCGTGGTGCTCAGTATAACTTGTGGCAGGGTTGTGACATTTTTTGGCTTTTCTCAGCGGTGCACGGCGAAGGGAATGCACCGGCTGTTACAGAAAGGTGCTAGGTTTTCAACTTTGTGCCACATGACAGCTGATTTGCAGTCGCTTGTATATGTATGCAGAACACTGCTATCTGCAGGAGTGCTTGCTCTGAGCAAGCTGAATGCATCCTGTGTAGTATTTGCCTATAGCCTGGCTTTTGTCCATGAATGTCAGAAACAACAGTCCTGCTAGTTTCTTGAATTTCAGGGCTATATTACAATACAGAAATATGCTTTTCTCATTGTTGCTATTGTCGAATGCTTTATATCCACATATTTAAAATAATTTGCAATATTAATGCTAAATGTCTAAACTACTTTTTGCAAGATTTGACACAATCAGAATCAGAATCCTTTTATTAGCCAAGTATGTTTCCATACAAGGAATTTGCCTTGGTGGTGCTTTTAGAAGACATTACAAAGAACATACCGCATTTAGCAAAGGCATATATAAAAAGATATATGCAAAAGGTGCATCATTAACTCAAAACTACAGGCTGCCAATGTGCCACCCTGGGTTCACAGTGACTATTAAGATGCTTATTCCTCTTGGCCATGGAAGCCTTTTCACAGCACAGTAGCCCCACATTGCTTTATGGCTTTGGATGCAGGTGCTGGCTCAGTGTTTGCACTGGTCTCCTCACAAATCGAAAGTACGCAGCTATTACAATGAACACTTCACTGTTGTTGAATACAATAAAAGACTAATGAATAAATGCATCTTTTTTAATCTGTGTAAAGTAAACATGAAATGTTTTGAGTTTAAATACTCTGCATACCTTTTTAGCATGTATTATTTGCATTTTTAATTCACATGTGTTAAGTAAATGCTTGGCTTCAGGGACTGGTTTTGTGATTTTGTTTGGGATCTAGATTATTTGTTCTCCAGTAATAGACCCAAACATATATTGTTTTAAATAATGACAGCATCTTATAATGAATGTGGTTAAATTGCCTAAAAAACTGGATATTGCTAATAGGCCAAACTTGTATCAGAACACAATTGCTTTCTCATGATTGCCATGTTCAAATCCTATCATATTTGTTCAGTTCAGTGCTTCATAATCAGTCTGATGCAGTCCCAGGGAGTTAAACTGGTTCTAAATGCAGGAAAATGTGATGTACATTGTCATATTTGTCCTTTAATAGGTTCCGTCTGCGCACGCACTATGAAGGCTGCAAAGGGTGTAAAAATAGGTTAATAACAAAACAACTTTTTGTATAACAATCCAGTCTTCTCCTTAGTCCAACTGACCTCTCTACTGACCTACTCTATTTAAAATGCAAGGGTTCACCCTCCCTAAACTACCACGTTTTAAGACTGCTTTTCACATGTTTTTTTAAAAGATTTGTCGAATCCATATATTTACCTTTGTTATACACAAATATATCAAGCTAAATTAACTTACCTGCTGTATTTTAATGCTAACAGCAACACGTTAAAGTGTTTTGCATTGCCTGCAAAAAGTTTAATAGTGTAACTAATACTAATACTTTAATACTCTGATTTTAAAAAAAAAGTCTCATTAGGCATATGCATATACGCCTCTATACATACGGAATATACATTTCTAAAATGAAACGGGAAGTCAAAGTTTAAAGATGCTCTGGACCACTTCCGATGGGCTAGAATGAGCCGCTGAAATAGTTACTGGGAGCGTGGGCACTGCGCAGCTGCAGGGGACTGAGGTCACTCTCTCGTGATTGGACAGAGCGAAATGACGTAACCCTGCCGGCGCTCTGTTGTTACTATGCAGAACTTTTTCAGGGGGGGAGGCTAATTGAAACGGCAAACATTACTGGCGATTACCGTTCTGGCAGAATAAATGTTTATTTTTCTGTTACTATTACATAAACGGCAAGGCGATTGTCTCTATATCATTACAAGCTCATTGTTATTGGCCGCCATGTTTGCGCTAACATCAGCTGGTTCCTGGTCACGTCCCGCCAGGCTAGCCGACTAGCTAACCGGCTAAAGGAAAAGCTTATCTAACCTAACAGACTAGCTTAGGCTCTCAGGCGCTCCCTGTCTATAGCTTAAATACTCAATGCTGTATAAAAAGATTATGTTTGTCAGCTATGAAATATGTGTGGGCGAATTATAGGTAGATAACGCAGTGGCTGGTGTAGCTTATTCCGGCTTTTCGGTTTCATTTCCTTCCCAGGTTCGTACATTGTCCGTTTCGCCAACGTGCAGCACGTTTAAATCTTAATAATGCATGGCATGCTAATTAAATTGGGAAGTAGGCAAACGAGGACAGTGCTTACTTTAAAATGTATAGTTTCTGAATTAAGGACCAGTAGTTTTAAGTGTATTTTATAGATGCAGATTAATAAGGCAATTTAAGCTTGGTTTTTAATAAACTGCGAGCTTTGCATGCAGAATTGTGTGCGTGTATTTATTACAGTTCATTTATCCGGCCCTACTTTGCTTATATATTTCACTAAGAAAACCTCAAGGCACAATAAATGCCTTATTTAGATGAGGTTTAAAATGAGATGTGTCTGTCTTTCGGCTTGTACTAAATTGATAGTTTTTGGCCAGTAGAATTAGGCTCAGTAGTTGTAAGTCTATAGGATTTGCTATAATCTGTTGCTCAGCGGATTCTAGGGTGACATGTATAATTGTAGTTTATATATAAACCGTAGTTAATTGTGCTGAAGGAGTTTTTCTGCACGTGTGTGGCAAGTGTATTTAGAAATGTGAGGGGCGATTTGTGCTCGTCTGCAGGAAATCAGGGTATGGCGTGAGTGGTGGTAGGTTGGGTCATTGGCCTCTAATTATTGTTTGTTACAATACCATACTTGCGAAATATCTGCTCTATTTCTATTACTGGCTAACTTTCCATTATTACAGTTTCAGTCAAACTGTGACATGTAGGAGCTCGACTGCAGATATTCCGGTGAACATAAAATTGGCTGCTTTTCCTCCGTTTCTGCATTTTTTCCACTGTGTGTGTGTGTGTCAGTCTGTGTGTTTGTGCGAGCCTGTGAGGTAAAGGGCTGGAAGGAAGTGAGACGACAATCAACAAGCAGACTGGTGAAAACCACTGCAAGCCCTCAACCCCCAAAAGAAAACCCAGACATAAAAAAGAGAAATTTTATGCTCCGGGCTGACTGGTATATGTCATGGCACCTGTGGATTGCTAAAGCTAACCAGAAGAGTAACAGCCTTGCATAAAAGAAAACAGCGAGAGAAGGAGAGTGGGATTATTCGATATAAGCTTTTGCTCTCTTCACTCTGGCCAGGTCCTTCACTGCACTCCTGTACTTGTGGCTCTGTACGCCGCAGAACAGGCAAAGAGCAAGCCTGAGAAGGAGAAATTTATTGAAATTCAGAATGTGAACACTGTTCAGGTTATGCTTGTACAGTAACTGAATTAGTCTCCTCATAAAGTAACAATGAGCAGAATGTTTTGAGTCAAAACAAGGGGTCTGCGTACAGAAGAGGCATGGGTAGGTGTCAGATGCCGCAGAGTGTGCTGTGATAAGTGTTAATCTCTGAATAGTTAAAGTGATACCACTCGGTTATAATAGGCATCAACAATTCCCATGGTGCACTCAGTTAGAACCAATGTTGGAAAAGAACTCATTTTTAAAACTATCCCCTTGAGTAATGTAAGCTGAATTTCACCAGTAAAACATCGGCCGTAAAAGATAAACGTTAAAATGTAAGACATTATGAGTCTTCAAAGTAGATGTCAAAGTGATGTTATGAATCCAAACCCAAGTTGATGTCCAAGAGTAGAAGCCTTACTTGAACTCCGTGGCAGGTTGTCTTTTTCCTCACACCTGTGTACAGAGTTTGACCTCTGCTCCTTTCTTCACCGCAGCCGTGGTGCTATGTTTGGTTGCTTGAATGACCCTTTAACGTTTATTTTCCCCATGAATGGTAAAGAGGTTTAAGTGATGGAAGCTAGATAAACAGGAGTGTCCACCTTCTGGAACAGACATGAATATGCTGGCTGCTTTGTGTTCTTCAAGCATGAAATACAGATTGCTGTAAGCAAAGAAGAGTCGTACAGTTGTTTCTTAGTGTTGGGGGTATATAACACTGATCCCATGCATAGACAAAAGGGTCTCATGGTAATTGACTGTCAAATAATACCTGTAATGGCCTGACTATTGTTTTCTTTGCTTGTTTTGGCTGTGCTCCTTTGAGGGTTTTCAGCTGTGCCACCCAAATATGGCCATCTTGTGTTTAAGCCAGAACAAGTCATTTTAACTTCTGTGCTTTGCAGTAGGTCAAATACCTTGGAACAGAAACATCATAGTTGCTAACAAAAGTTGAACAGCTTTGAGAGTTCCATTTCTATTTATGTTTAAATAAAGAGTATTTGTTTCAGACTAGCATGAAGTAAGGACAAAGAAAGTTTCTGATATCCAGAAGTTTCTTGTAGTTCTATGAAAGATTAACATAATGTCTAAATGTTTTTGTGTTGCCTTAGGACCAGAGGTGGGTAATTCAAGTCCAGAGAGTAAAAGTCAAACTTTGTTGAAACAAAACTCTCTGGACCTGATTTACCCACCTCTGTTTAGAAGTAGTTGAGGTCTAGTTAATCATGCCAACATAAGAAATAGCACCTGTGTCACCTTTTATCAAATCATCCACAGGCATTCCGATGGCCCCTTATATTTCTGTTCTCTGTACAATCTCTGTTCATGCACAGAGTGAAGTCATCATTCTTAATGGACACAAGACACAGTCCAACTACTTCTGATACGTCCTTAGACCAGCACACAAAGCATTTTGTGTTGGAGTATTGCAGTCATCTGTTTACTTAGGCACCATGATTTCCGGCACTTAAAATGTTTTTTTTTCTTTTTATACGCACAACCGAGTACTTCACCTCTGTTTGAACAGGCTGTCTTGTCTTGAGTTCCCACACGTTTTAACGTAAGAGACTTTACTCCTTTCTCTAACTCAACATTTGTTTTGTAGTAGCAGTTGCCGAATTGGGGTAAACAAGCCTGGGCATGACCCAGACTGAAAGCTCACTTTGTGAGACCACCTCAGTTGGTCAAAACTAGTAATGATGACATCCCAAAATTAACTGTGAATGACACGAGTGCATAAATAGCATCCATCCTACGCTAAGAAAGAACACAACGCAACAATGATTGTGAGTACTTAATGTTTGCACACCAGGGAAGATTATTTTTCTCATGCTATTTGCAACTGAGACAAGGAGGGAGAGTTCGCTGGTCCGATTGTGTCTAATTTTTAGCAAGATAAGAGAGAAAATAAAGGTCGATTCAGCTGTGGGGGCAGTCGAAAGTAAGGTGCAACAGCGCTTAAGATAGAGAAAGGAAAGGCTTATCGATCAGCTGCCCACCCCCCTTTCCGAGGTAGAGAACAGCTGCTTCACTTGTTACAGATTATTCACTGTTAATGTCTTATTTTCTTCTCCTTTTCTGTCTGGTGATTTTCCACTTCCAGCTGAAGCTTCCCTAGCGAATGCTCCGGAAGTAGGTGTTGTGAAAATGTGTGTTAAAATAAGCAGCGTCTCATCGGGTCTCTTCTGCACCCCCTTCAGTTGCCCATCCCCCCTCACCCCCTACCTCCCACCTCCCATCTTTCCCCAATTCAGACAGACTCACACCACACACACACACCCCCCCCCCCTTTGGAGAGTGTTGTGGCCATCACAGCTTTGGAAAAACAGCACAGCAAATGATCATTTGTTAACAGAGTTCAGAATTACAGAGGGGCAAACAATACTCTGTTGACTTCACATTTGTTTAAACCTCGCTGATATGCAGTTATCAATAGTGCTGATGCATTTAGTGACAAATGAAGGATAGGTCAGTTCAGAGAGGAATCTGCAAATATATAATAAGCACATGCTTGCAACCCTGACTAGGATAAGCATTTGGGAGACTATACACAAAGGATAATATACACGTCATGTATATAATATACAACTGAAGACATGTTACATTTGACATTTGCTGTAATCATCTGGATGTGGCACTTCAGTTATAAGTGCATTTATAAATATTCCACCCATGTTAAATGTAAATATACTAATGGTCAACTAAATGCCACCAAATATCAAAAATAAAATTATTATATATATTTCTTTGTGGTTTGGTGATGAATTATTTATATCTGGTAGTGCTAACTTCAAATAAAATACTGCTGTCTTTTAAAAGTCAGCCAGACCTACGGCCTATAAAGTTAAAGCATCCGTCAGGACTTAAGACTGCAGTCTAGAGGCGGGGCAAACCTGGCTAATTGACAGGTATTTTTCCACAAGATTCCACTGCGGATTGGTCAAGATACTGGAGCCAGAGTTTGGACCTAAAAATGCCGCTTCTGCGAGCTGATTGGCCACAGCGCCGTGCGCGAAGTACCGCCCCATCTCTCTTGTGATTGGACGAGCCAGATCCATCGCTGTCAGCAAGAACACACCCCCCCAAGGCTCGCTCCTTGTACACTGCGCAGCAGCCCCGCTTTGTTAGTTGAGCATCCAGAGAGGCTAAAGGATCTGGATCAATGCACTGACAGGGGAAAATGATCATCTGCACGAAAAAGATGGACTACCCCCTCGGAACCCAATGCCAGCGTGCCCAGAGTCAGGTACTCATTGGATGGCAATGCGCGTGTATGAGCAGGCGGTAGAAATGACCCGTTATAGTGCTGGCTGTAGCTAGTTCAGCCATTCCGAAGTTGCAAGCGCTCCGTCTCTTTCATTCATTCAGTGCGTCCGAAAGACACTAAGTATCTGTGGCCGTTTGGCCCCTTAACTTGCTGGTTAATTTCCTCTGATCCACAAACCTTGCTATTTATTTATTTATTTATTTTTACTAGCATTCAAATTGACAGTCATAGGGGAGTAATAACCAGCGCCACAACGGATTAATACCCTAACTAGCTTGTTACGTGCATGCATCAGCACGGCATTGCAAGTACGGCTAAAGACTACGCTGAAATCAGAATATGCAATGTGTTAAATATCATTTTTTCTCTCGGATCCGCGAATGAATGAACTGTTGTTCGTAACTTTGAGCTGCTAGCGAATGCAATATACTTTTTGCTATGACATCAGCTATTTGTAAATTAACTTATTGTTAATAAAAGCCATGTTTTGCCATAAAACTTACCGACAAACGCGCAAAGGATATAATTCAATTGCCTGCTCTATTCCTTGCACATTAGCGCGCTACGAGGCTAGTTTGCCTTTTTCCTTTCCCTTTTTTCTGAAGGGGGAGGGGATGCTTTAGCCTGTTAGCTTGCTAACATGTATGAATGCAGTAACGGGCTTTAGGGAGTTTATAGCGACAGGCAGCCCGTGTTTCTGCGGGACGGCGGCCCGCCACAATTTGTCCAAAAATGTTATTGCATACCGTTTAGATCCGTCTGGCTTAACTTGCATGGTTAGCTGGTTAGCGGGTATGAATGCTTCCCCCCGACGTCTGATTGCACGGTAGAATCAAAAGTTATGAGTGACCAATTCGGAGATCCACATCCTGCTAATCGGATATTTATATATAGGCATTCCAGAAATCACAAGTAATTACTTTGATTCATGCTAATAATGACCATGCCGCTGGTTGCAGTGGGAAAAGTTTGCTAACGCTAAGTCATGAATAGCGAGTCGCAAATATTAAATGTTTCATTTGGCGAGGACAGGCTAACCAAGACGTAAAATGTCCAGTCAGACACCAGAAAAAACATTTATAAACATTTTTTCAGTGAGGAGTTCAGTTTTCTGAGTTTTTTTTAGATGGCAGGCTCGATTTCAACAATTGAATACGGCGACTGGCCGGAAAATCCCCTTGAAGATTATACAAATGCATTTGGGTTGCAAAAACAACATGCCTACGAATGCATGCGGCTTTTTACTGATGTCTTAATATTTAGTTTGTATCTCTCTGATTCGTGTGCAGTCTAATTTAGACTTGAAACAGTTTTTTTGGGTGAAATGGAAAATAATCGTTTAGATATGGATTAGATTGGGATTATGCATATATGACTAACTGACATGGAAAAGCTGCACATATTTAATATTTTCTGTTTGCATTAAGCACGGTGCATATTCCAGCGCATTTTTATTAACCTGCTCATTTGTATCTTCAGCCACACTCCGGTGTATAATTATTTGCATACTTGTCTGTAACATCATTATGCTTATTGTGATGAATTTCGAGGATGACATCACCTGTATAGACATACAAGTGCAGAAAAAGTGTCATCTATATACTAACAAAATTTTATTTTTTAATAGATTGTCCCCAAAACATTGTTTTTGGCTTTCCTTTATTGTTGAATATGGTAAAGATCGAGAGGTCGTTCATGGATGAGACTAAGTAAAATAACGGCGATGCGGAAATCGTGCGTTTTTCAGTGAGTTGAGCGTGATTTTGTCGCGAACCTCTTGCGGAAGATGTTTTGCGTTCCAGGAATGTGTGCCTGTGCATTTTTTTTGCTGTTAACGTTTTCGGCAGGCTCTTTGTGTGGTGATGCTGGATATACTGCCAATCAAAGTTGTTTTTCTCTTTTCCGGGCTGCTTTTTTTGCAAGCGACCAATAGGCGGCGCTGCGGCCAGGAGAACTTGTTTACTGCAATTTCAACATTTACCAGAACAATGGAGGAATTTCATTATGGACACGGTTACCATCTACTTTTTTTCACCTTTTATCATCACCCGCTTGTCTGTTCTGTCATGTATTTATTTAGCCTGTCTTATTAACTAGTTCATTTATTAATTCATTGAATGATACTCCCATTGTGGAGAAAGACCTGACAAGTATTGAAAGGGTGAATATTTTTATAGAATTATACAATCTCCCTATTCACCTCTCCTTTCGTGCTGAATGACGTCAGTAAAAGGTGCATCCGCACGGCAGAAGCATAGTCTGGATCCAAGTCACAGGTAGTGGCTCCTGTTCGGGTTTCATTATTAGCTGAATCACGGGCGGCCTGTTAAGAGATGGGGAGGTCGAACTCCAAAAACTGGGTGTGATCTAGCTGTTCTTCATATCCGCAGCCCGGGCCTGATGTGGGATGGTGTTGTGTAACCCAGGGTAAGGCCGGCTGGCTGACGGGGTGGATATGAGTGTCCCTGCCGAGCAAATGTTGGAAATACTCTTGTTTGTGTTTGTGTCTCCTGTGCACAGATTTTTGCGAGTGCCTTGATGGGTAGAGCACCCCCCCCCCCCCCCACCGCACTCCTCATACATAAACCCACCGCCACCTTCTTCCTAGATGCTGTGAGTGATATTTGTAAGTTTCTTTGCAGCTGGTCTCCATGTCCCGTGGCCCAGGCCTCTGCAGCCTCACTGCCTCTTTTGTTCCACTGATTCGAGGAGATAGATTCTGGCGGCAGGTTTGGGCGAGCGGACGCGGGGAGTAGGGAGTTCCTTACCTCCGTCGAGGCGCTCCGTGCCGACGCTCGCTTCTCTCGGTACCGTCTGGCAGAGGTGGCCTGGATGCTTGGCCGAGAGGTTTACCGACGCGCCGGATCCTGGGTACCCTAGGCACCACAGGAAAAGCTACTGGAGAAAAAATGACATCACTGGCGGAGCTTGGAGCGAATCGGTGAAAGAGAACGCTGCAGTCCGATACCGCATCGCTCCCGACCCTCTGCCTCCTACCCGACACATATCCCAAATGAAGTAGTCTCATTCATTTAATCATTATTTTCTAGAGCTGTTTAAGAGCACCTCGGTATTTCTCCCGGGAGTTGACGGGTACGTTTTCTGTATTCGTTTTACGTCTATGTTTCGACGTGATGCTTCTCGCGCCTAGATGAAATGTCCGTCCTCTTTCTGCCAGATTCTTTCGTTTCAGCCCTTTTACTTCATAGTAGGCTTAGACTGGTCACTGTTCTGAAGAAATGTATTATATAAAACGAATGTCTTGGAATTTTTTTCCCCTTGGCAAGAATATCCAGCCCTGGGACTGGGTCAAAGGGCTTCTGCACTTCTGTAGAAATTATCCATTGCTGAAGACGGGGGGGGGGGGGAAATCAGGCAGAGCTGCACATGGCAGCTATAACTAAGGTCGTTTCTTTTATTGGTATGATTGCCTTTTGTTAGCAAACTGTCACCTGCTCGTTGTATTTAGTGACTGAGACAGGATGTGGTCGCCAAGCCCTGTCCGACGCTGCGTCATGCCGCTGCTCTCACTGAAAGTAAAAAGCAATTTGCAAGTTCCAAGTTGCTGTGTCCAAACCATCAGGGGCAGGTGTGCACCCACAGCAGAGGGAGCAGCACATGACTGCCCCAAGGCATTCTGGGAATGTATACTGAATATCCTTAGCACCCCACTTCACAGCCCACACCAGTTTTGCTTGTCTTCTTCCTCCTCTGGATGGCACCGTGAGTAGGAATGATGAGATCCTGCTCCATCTTCTGCTCATTCTCTCCTAGCTTGCCCTCCAGCTGTCCGTTCGATGGGCCCCTCGCTGCTGTCTGGACTTATCACTAGTTTTACATAGTCCCCCCTCCATTAGTTCCTCGTTATGATGGTCATGATAATGGTTCTTGGTGAATTTAATGTAACGATGACAGTTCGGCATCATGGAATGTGCTGGCGAGTCGTCTGCCACGCGGTTGATTACCATGGTCCTTCAGAAAGTTAATGTCAGTCATGGCTGGGTGGCCCGAAATCCTTAAAAGGCTGTTGGAACACCAGCAGTGTTTTAACTGTTGCTGTTTTTCTTTTTCACTAGGAGTTGTTTGTGTAGCAGTTTGTGTCTGAGGAGCCGTGTGGCAAACGCGGGCCTGTAGGGTCGCCGTCAGGAACGCGGGCCTGTAGGGTCGCCGTCAGGAACGTGGGCCTGTAAGGTCGCCCTCAGGAACGTGGACCTGTAAGGTCGCCACGATGGCCTTTGCATGACTCTTAATGTTGTCATATTTTGACGTTTGTGCTCATTTGTGTTATTGGTTTTATTTAGGTGGGTTATAAGAAGTTTTGTTCTTTTGGGGGGATTTGTTATTTAAGGTACGTGCAATTTTTAAGGAAGCTTTCTGGCATTATTGGTTCATAGGAGCTCAATGACCGTTGCTGACTAGGCCCACTTCAGCCCATTTCAGAGCATGACACATCTGGGCCAAGTACAGAATACTAGTTCTGCTTCCGACCTTCGATGGCCTGCCCCTACAAAGACAAATCCCGTGGCCTTCAGCAGGGAGTCTGGATTAAAATAATTACGTTTACTGCCTTCAGCCTTTAGTAACTTAGCCATCACAGCCATAAACTGCTGTCACTGTTCCTTTTGCTGTTGCGACACTGTATTCATTCGCTAATTGAGATGAAGACGATTCGCCTCCTGGAATTTGAGCAGATATTTGAGCATCGGCGTGGTCTGATGGCTCATTAAGCTGGAGATGGTTAGACAAGTAGCCACAGTGCCAGGGAGCCGGTCCAGCAGTGACGGAGGGGCACTTCTGCTGACTGCAGTTCAGCACGACCTGCTCACTGTATTTTTGGATGTATAATCCGCACTTCTGTTTGCAGCACCGTGAAGTTCAGTGGGGGGGGGGGGGCTGGCTATGATGTAATATCTTTGGCCTAGAGGAGTTTTTGCTCACATTTTTTGCCTGCCTGCT
>JAODKN010000002.1:11648405-11672239 GCA_026774425.1 Petrocephalus zakoni
CCCCCCCCCCCCCCCACAACCCCCCCCACCCCCCCCCCCCCCCCCCCCCCCCCCCCCCCCCCCCCCCGGGGCGCGGCGGCTGGCGAGGAGGTCATATCTGTGGCCTAGAGGAGTTTTTGCTCACATTTGTTGCCTGCCTGCTCTGTGCTGCAGAGTTCATATTACTCGAGAGTGATGAAGGTCTTGGACTAGTAAGGAAACGTTAGCTTTGAAATGGTGTGTCATTGCTAAGGTTTGGGTCTGACTCAGAATACAGGCCTCAGTCTTATGTGTGTCAGTTTGTCGCAGGGAGACGCCATGCCTCGCGTCTGCACGACTGCCCTAGTTGTCTTAAATTACTGCTGAGAGTACCCCCAAGTGGCCCGGAAGGGGAACTACATGTCTACATTTGGTGATATTCCATTTGTTTACGTGGGGGCAGGGTTAGGGTAAAATGTTGTTTGGGATTAGTGTGTTGGGATGGTCTTATGGGAGGAAGGGATTTCAACATGTGATAGAGTATTTACGTTCTTGGAGATCCAATGACGGCTCCACACATCCGACACCTTCGCAGATGTGAAGAAGTGTTAGCTAGAGCCCTAGTCATTTACACGCACCCCCCTACCCCCATTCCGTGATTTTTTTTTTGCTCTTACTCGCCCTCCGCCCTCCCCGCCTCATGTTGGCACCCGCTCCAGGCCGGGGCTCAGCTTTCACAGTGATAGACTTCCCTTGGTTTGTTGGCCTGGAGAAAGATTCCAGAAACAGAACCGATACCATTCCATGCTTATTTTGGGTTTTCTAGAATTCGTTAGAGAAGGACCTGAGGCTGGAGGGTTTTGGATCATAAATGAGGTTCCACCTGCATGGTGCTGATGCTCCCCCTCCCTTTCCTGCTCTCCTGTTCCTGCCGCTTTCTCCCATCTGTGGCATCCCTTGTTTATCCCCCTTACCCTCCGCCTTGACCCCTCATGCCTGTCTTGCCCTTCTCCCGTAACCTGTCTCCCCATCGCCTCTCTTCTTCCACTACCTCCTCTCTTTCATCATCATTCCTGTGTTCTAGGAAGGAATTCGGGGATAAGGTGATGGAAAGGTGCCCGACTGTACCCAGTGCACCAGGCTGGAACCCTCTGTTGACCTCAGGATGACATAGTGTGGTTGTGTTGCGCATCTTGTTTGTTGACCAGCATGTGGTCTTTCTGTGGTCTTGATTGGTGGGTCGAGGAGCACAGAGGTGAGACGCAAGCGAAGGCCCGAGCTGCACGACTGTTCCTGCGGGGGTCTCAGCTGCGACGTGTCCATGAGGACAGACTGCTCTGACCTATTCGGCTCTGCTTCACCTCATTCCGCAGGTGATGAAGGTGAACTCTGAGAAGGAGCGTGCGTCGCTGCTGTGCATGAAGGCGCTGGTCAGTAGGGGGCGCCTGGACACAGTGTCGCAGCAGATGGCCTTCCACCCACAGTACTTGGAGAGTTTCCTCCACAGTCAGCACTACATCCTGCACATGGATGGACCTCTGCCGCTGCCGTACCGCCACTATATCGCCATCATGGTGAGCACCACACTTGAGATTATGCACAAGTGCTAAACACAAACACACACGTTATACTCTGTACTTAAACAGCTGCCATGTCGCTCTGTGTTCCATGCTGCTCTCTCGCCCCCCCCCCCCCCAAAGGCGGCAGCACGGCACCACTGTAGCTACCTGGTGTCCCTGCACTCGGCCCAGTTTCTTCGTGTAGGGGGGGACCCCGTGTGGCTTCAGGGTTTGGAAGCCGCCCCTCCCCGGCTGCGACATCTGGACCACATCAACAAAGTGCTGGCCCACCAACCTTGGCTTAGCGGCCGTGCCCACATCCAGGTACACCCTAGGCCACGCCCGGGGACCTCTATTCTCAGCCAGGTCATACATACAGAGGATGCCTGTGCATCCTGAAAATAGGCCCTAAGCCATAGTTATCCTAATATGCAGTCCCTGAAAAAAGGATGGATGAGGTATTAATAGATGGATGTTTATTTCTGGGGTATATATTTTGCCTTGGAGGAGCTTTTAGATCTTTAACGACTGGGCTCTTTGGCACCCCCTGCAGGCCCTGCTGAAGCCCGGAGAGCAGTGCTGGTCACTGGCTGAGCTGGTTCAAGCTGTGGTCCTGCTGGCACACTGCCACGCCCTCTGCAGTTTTGTCTTCGGTTCAGGGACAGACCCAGACCCCCCTCCAGCACCCAGGGTGCCCCATGGCACACCTCCTGGTTACTGCACCTGTGACGCAGCCAACGGGAACGCCACACCCCTAGAGAGGGCGCCACGGCGACGGGTAAGGGGCTGCAGATGTGTGCCTGGCGTTCAGTCGTATGTTGTCCTTGGTATGCACTGGCTAAAAGTCAATGTAAAAATACAATGGGAATCCCCCCCCCACTTAACCAAAAGCTGATTTGAATTTTAAAGTATTTGCAGTGGGCATGTGACTGGGTCCGCGGTATCACCTTATGAGACAAAAGCAAGCCTCTTTGTGCATAATCCTTCCTGAGCCGCTGGTATTTGTCGGCCATTTCCCCCCCCCCATTTCTGAGGTTGTTTCCATTGCGCGATTGTGCCATTAAGCGGTCAGATTAGAGGAGAATGTTATTAGCGAAACACACGGCCCTCTTGCGGGGGACGGGATGCTACAAGTGATCAGATTTTGATTCTGCAGCTGAGAGAATCTGTGCAGGATTTTTGTTCTGCTAATAAGTGAAATAAAATCTTTGACATGATCTGCATTCAGCCTTCTGTATTTTTGTGTATGTATAAATATATGCATTCAATAGTAACAATATTCCTTTTAAAAATGAATGCTGTGTTAATAATTGTAATTACTACCATTAATCATGTCTGAAAATGTATTATGTCTGCTCGATCTTGTTTCTTAGTCTTTTGTGAATAAATGTAATAAATTAATTGTTTTGGGGCGGAGATATTGAACTCGCCCACTGCAGGAATGAACTGAAATGAATACTGATTTTCTGTATATAGGGATCTGTCTTCCTTTTAGTTGCTAACTGCTTACACAGTAAGCTGTAATGGCTGTAATGAGCTTGTCGGTCGGCCGGCTACCTCTCTACAGTCCCTGGACTCCAGCTGTGAGGTGGCCTGTCTCAGGGAGAAGATCCAGCGAGCGCAGGAGGAGACGGACAGACTGGGCTCCCAGACGCTCCTGCATGCAGGTCAGGGTGCTGCACATGCCCCGGCCGCGCTCGGGCTTCCGGCCGCCGTGCTTCATGCTCCCACTGTGCCCCTGTCTCAGATGTGGAGGAGGAGGAGGAGGTAGCGTGTACAGAGCCCTCTCGATTCGTCACAGACCCCGAGTTCGGCTACCAAGAGTTTGCCCGCCGGGATGAGGATCAGTTCCAGGTCTTCAGGGTGCAGGTGAGGTTTAACGACGTCCCAGCGGCTGCTGTTTTGCGGCGATTAGGCTCTGTCTGCAGCGGGAACATAATACAGGCGTGTACTGCGCCCCTCTCCAGCCCTGCGGCAGCCCATGGCACAGGCAGACCTCTGACAGCCTCACTCATGCCTTGTTTAATGGTTGCAGGACTACTCGTGGGAGGACCACGGCTTCTCGCTTGTGAACCGGCTCTACTCAGACATCGGCCACCTCTTGGACGAGCGTTTCCGCTGTGTGACGGCCTTACCATCCCCTCGCGGGCCCGACCTGCGCCGCGCCGTCTGGAACTACATCCACTGCATGTTCGGCATCCGGTGAGCTGCAGCGAGCCCTGTGCTGCCCTTTCCGCTAGTACGCGCCACGTTCTGCGCTGATGCCGCTAACGTGCTACATCCGTCCCTGCACCGCTAACGTGCTACATCCGTCCCTGCACCGCTAATATGCTACATCTGTCCCTGCACCGCTAATATGCTACATCTGTCCCTGCACCGCTAATATGCTACATCCGTCCCTGCACCGCTAATATGCTACGTCGGTCCCTGCACCGCTAATATGCTACGTCGGTCCCTGCACCGCTAATATGCTACGTCGGTGTGCCCTGGAACTACCCGCTAGTGCTTCCTGCTTTCTCACACAGCACAGCCACTCTACATCCACTAGCCCTGTGCCAGGGGAATGATGGGCAGCCTTATTTATGTGTTCCCCCTTTCCTGATCTGGGTGACGTGCACTTTGGCCAAAGGAACCCAAAGGACTCGTCTTCATTTCAAGGCTGAGGGAAAGTTTTTTTTCTTTTTTTTGACCACAGCAGAACCGCAACATCCTTTTTTCGGATATTGTTACATGGTACCCTTAGGACCGCTCCCGGCTGCTGCCCATAGCTGACCCATGTGACATGGGAAATTCCCCACCGCATGCAGCCAGTACTCGTAGGTCCATCGATAGATGGGCCATTTGAGCCAGAGACACTGAGGTTTAGCTGAGCCGTGGCCTGGACCCCCCCCCCCTCATAAGGCCCTCCTGCTTGTAAGGACCCTGCTGTTAGTTCTGATACTAGGTTTTAGACTGGGGGCAGCAGATCTTCCTACGCTGCCCCCTTTGGGAGGCCTTGTTTATGTAACTAGAAGCAGCCTGCAGAGGAAAAGCCTGTCGATCTGTGCCATAGGGTAAATCAAGTACTTCTTTCAAAGAGAAAAACCTAAACAACGCAGCTACCTAGGAGGGTGTGGTCTGCACATGCTGAATCTGTGTGCAGTTCGAATTGTAACCCTGCCGCCTAAATGCGTCTGTGTGCGTGCGTCCCGCACAGGTACGACGACTATGACTACGGCGAGGTAAACCAGCTGCTGGAAAGAGAGCTGAAGCTGTACATCAAGACCGTGGCCTGCTTCCCCGATGTCACCAGGAGCCCGCTGTGCCCGCTGCCCAGCGCCCTGCTCACTCCCTCCCATAAGGTATGCCACCCGCTTTTGCTCTCTGGCGCCCTCATCTGTCCACTACCCTGCACTACTGTTTTTGCAGATCGACAGATGGGCGTCTCGATTTACTCAGAAATGTAAAGGACATAAGTAGGAGTTAGCAAACTGTAAAATAATGAATGTGTATCTCCCCCCCCCTCCCCCCTCTTCTAGATACACATCAACCTCCTGATCATGGAGGCACGGCTGCAAGCTGAGCTCCTATACGCCCTGAGAGCCATCACTCAACACATGCTTGGTTAGGAGCGCAGCGGCGAGGCGTGGGAAGGAAGGGGTTGTGGGCCAATGGGGGCGACACGTTGTAAGGTAGTTGTGAAGGGGAGGGAGTCGGGGGGGGGGGGGGGGTCTTCGCAGGCTCACAACAGCTGGCACTGCTGGGCTGGCAGCTGGGTGCTGGATCCAAGCTTGGAAGCGGCTCCTGTGCCTCTGACCGCCGAGACGCCTCTGTCTGCTCCTTCCTCCCTTCCTTTCTTGCCGTCATTCTCTCCCTCTTCACCTCCCCCTCTTTGTCACTCTGTCACTTTAATTTTTGATCCTCTACCGCCACGGTTTGGCGGTTTTACGTGCAATTATTATCCTGTCGGTGTTTATCTGTGTTACTATAGTTGCCATGTTCCTGTCTGTCTTTCGCTGAAGCCGGCACCCAACAGAAAATCCTTCCTTTTCTTTGTAATGATTTCGTGAGTTGAAATGGATTTATTTTAAAGCCGCTGCGATGTCTTTTAAAGCAAACTGTGCAGGTTTGTTTGGAACATGGGTGGCAAAATGGTTTAAAACTCAATCTCAAATAGCTCTAGGTTTTTTTTTTTTTCTTAACAGTGCTTTTAATGTATATCTATCTATTTATGGAATAAGGAAGCTGTGTGGTAGTTGAGATTTGAGCCATTCCACGGCCATGCCACCTTCCAGCAGGCCACCTGCAGGTCATCTGTAGCAGGTGATGGAATCTTTTACTCATGAGCGTGGTGCTGGGGGGGGGGGGGGGTGTTAGGATATGGAGAGCATGGTGCAATCGCACTCAGTACACGGACATGTGAACCTGTGCTCCTGGTTCGGACTCATGTGAAGGAGATTATAAGTGAGCATCTTCTAGTTGTGTGCCACGCCTGCTTTGAAGGGATGAGTGAGGAAGCTCACTTGCCGACGGCGAGGAGAAACGGCCCTCGAAGCGCTTCCTGTCAGTTTAGCTGTTTTTGCTCCTGGCCTCTCTGTCGCACAAAAGAGTTTCCTAACTTTGGTGATCTTCCACTGGGAACGAAAGCCTACGTCCAAGGCCTGACTAGGACCATAAGGGCATGGAAATGTCCACTCGCCCACCCCACCACATGCCGATGCAAAGTTTTTGCCTTGTGCTGACAGCTTGTGGTGCCAGGTTTGACCTGAGGGAAGGTGGGACAGAGCTTAGAACCTGGGGCTTTAACATTGTACAAGGTGTTGCGGTTGGGAATGGCAAGCAGGCGTTAGGCAAACGAGCCTTATCACAGTACATTTTGCATTTCAGAACAACTTACCTAGAATCAATCATTCTTTTAAAACTTTTTAAGAAGTATTTGTGTGTTCCATTTTTGTCTTTGTTATTGTTGTATTTTGTGGGTATGTGTGGGGGGGGAGGGGGGGGGGGGTCGCTGCTAATTTCACACTCATTGTGCTGCTGGCTGAACGCCGCTTCTAGTTCCCGGGGCGCGAGTGGAGTTGACATATCACCTGGAACATTGTGTTTATCTCTGGTCCATTCTTGGTGGATCCCTGAGGGTTCACTTGTTCCTGAAGTGCACCATTGCGAGGGCGCATAATGGTTTGCATCAAATTGGAGAAACCGTAACGTGCTGAACTGGTTCGATCTTTTCATCTGCATTATCCTGCGCTGGTCTGGGACGAGCCATGCAACAGCAGACTGTTTGTGTCGGGCCTTTGACAGCAGGACTTGGGAAACGCCGGGGTAACTGGCAACCTGTCTGCACACCTGGGACTTGGTAATCAAACCCCCGCCACCCAATGACGGGCATGAACTCGGTCACCTGTGTAGTCCGGCTGTGCGTGCAGGCAGCTCCTTCTGATGACATGATCACAAATCACCGGCGGACCTGGTTATAGGAGCTGATTTCCCAGGAGGTGGTGAAGGAGCCCTGGCATGGCACCCCCCCCCACCCCCAACCAAGCGCAGTGAACAAGAAACTAAATAAACAAGAAACAGTGCCACACCCATTGGGGGCCGTCCGAACCAGAATAGGCGGATGAGTCTGGGTATTTACTGCGTAAATGTACTGAGACAAAGGAGGGGGAAAAAAGTGTTAAACTAGGATAAAAAATGGCCAAAATTTTTTGGAAATGTGAAAGACTTATTTTTTCTAAGATAAAAATGTTGTGTCAATATCTGCGTGTGTTGTCTTTTGTGGGTCAGACCTTAATGACTGACTTTTCCATCATGCTGGGGATCAGGTAGGGTGGGGCATTAAATGTTTAACATCTGGATGTATCGGTGGCAAGAAAAGGCAGTCGTTATAACAATATTTATTAATGATGAGTACTTACAGTATATAGGGTGCCATTTATGTGGGTAGTACTGTCACCTCACACCTAAGGGTTAGATGTTAGACAGACTCTACAGTTTCCTCCTACAGTCCTAAGACCTACAGTCAATTGATTTGGCATCTATAATTTGCCAAGTTTGAATGGCCAGGATGATGGGGCTCACACAGCGTGTACTCCTGCCTTATACCCTGTGCTGCCTGGGATGGTTTCCAGCACCTGCCCCCCTATGCAATCCTACACAGGATAAGCAGTCGAAAAATAGACACATATAACCCACGATACTTAGTAATGATAGTATTTTGCAGGAATAAAACATCGATTATTTCAGCAGCATAGTCCGTGAAATTAATTATGTGCCAAGGAATGTGGTTGTAATCCAGCAAAAGGGTGTAACGCTATCAAATGACTTGGGTAGAAAACATGGACAGCTGCTGGGGTGATCAGTCTCCCTTTTTCGGCGGGTGAGACCGGCCCCCACGCCGCGGCCCCCCGTTCGCCAGAAGGACGCGCCGCGCTCATCGCCATGGCTTCGTCTTAAGAGCCGCTTTATTTAATTATTTTAGACTAATGTGTTTCGTCTTGGCTTCTTATTCTCTTTAAAAGGGGGAATTCTGTGCTATTATAAACGCTCTATGTGTCTTATTTTAAAAGTTTTAAAAGAAATAAAAACTGAAAATTATCCCTAGAAATGTTACGGCGAGTATTGTCATAAAAGCACTGTATTATCTGCGGAAACTGCTGACTATATAAAAAATAACATTTTTTTTCAACCTATATTTATTTTTTACATTGTTTAAATGATTCTGAAAGTAATAAATATAACATTATATGGATCGGTTTGTCATGGGTTCGAGTATTTCAAAACAACGATGACGTAATGGTATGAGATAAATTTATCCTGATAACTGACAGATATTGTGCGGCTTTTTAAATCGAAGGGAACCGCATAAAGAATGTTTTTCGCCAGTGATACTACGCCCTCTAGTGTCAGATGCTCGTAAGTGCTGTTTTGGTTTCGTTCCGATGCTTACGTGGAAGGCCTAATCTCGGGCCATTTTGCTGGACTGCATATATTTTTTTTCTTTTGCACAGAACGCTACTGCTCAGCCGCTAATCTTACCAGGTCTTACCAGTCTTACCAATATAATATTACATGTGTAGCCTTCCTATTGTTTGATTAAAGAGCTACTGATTTTATATATCAAAACCAGCCCTCCTTTTGCTCTCAACGGGACCAATAGCTAGTTTAACTGAAGCCACCCCCCCCGGATGCTCTGGCGCCTGTTGAATGGCTACATTGTGCCTGTGCTGTTACTGTCCACTTGTCCTAGTGCAGTCCAGCCCCCCCAGGCCCAGCCACACATGCTAGCCTCACTGACTTGCTTTTGATACACCAAATCCTCACCCAAATGTCCCTGTATTGCTGGATGGCTCTTGTTACTGCTCTATCTATTTTTCTCCCCTGGGAGGAGTCCTGAAGCAAAGAGACAGCAGTTTTGTGACTAACATAATACATGTAAATTACATCATGTCCTGCTATTACAATCACTGCACTAATAACATGAAATATGAGCTAGAGCATTTCTGCTAGGATTACTAGCAGTACTGAAGGATTTAGTAACTTTAACCTCTACCAATGAATTATTATAATTACTGGCCTTTTAAGGCCGTGCTTTTATATCTAAATATGTACATGTAAATGTATTCAGATACATGTCCCTGACAAGTCCTTCAGGTGTTTCCAAGTCAATAGCTTAGCTAGAAAAAGCAAGATGCATACATGTGCGAAAGGAACGTGGTTGTTTGAACTCTTTAAATATCTGTCTAAAACCAGGCTTCAGTAATGTGCTCCATCTAAATGTTCCTGTGCAGTTATGTGCAACACTGTCTCTTACTGGAGTCTTTTCTCCTGCATACTTTAGTGGGCGTGGTCTCAATTTCCTCTCAACGACAACACAGAGGCGAATGGCACACAGTTGGGTGTAGTCCCCGATGGTCCATTGAGGCAAGCTATTTTTATGATGAAGATTTTGCATGGGCCAAACGCAAACTTCTCCTGCCTGTTTCCATGGGGATATGCAGGAAGGAAGGAGTTTGTAGAGGAACACTTCCGAAGCTCTTATGCACAGCTGTGGGGCGGATTGCAAGTGCAGGCTGACTCATCTGGAGCCTCAGATATTCTTTCCAATTCACCCATATTGGGCTGGGGGTGGGCTTTGGGTGTTTGAATGGCCAATAATTACACAGCTATGTTACTCCAACTCGAATTTCGACAGGAATAAAACATATAGAAATGGACAAATGGTTGACTAGACAGACAAGTTGATCAGTGAAGTTGCACGGCTGCAAACAGGACGGATACCATGCCAATTAATCCTGCTTCATGGGGTGAGTGATAACTGGCATCTTAGCCGATTGGCCTGGGTTCCTTGGTGTCCATACAGCAGTGACGAGGCATGGATCCCTCCAGTGTGTTAAACAGATTAGGTTTATTTCCTTCCTCCAGAGCTGTTGCCAGGCTACCTTTACAATATGTAAAGTGAGATTGGGAAAGAAAAAAAGAAAACTGAAGTAATCAATTACACATTTATCAGCTACGCACAACTCAACAACCCCCTGTTCCAAACCCTCTTCCCACCCCCCACCCAAAAAACAAAACAAAAAAGCCCCCCTCAAGTACTAACAAAATGTCAAATGGGATGCTTTTTGATTTTTTCTTAGCAGAAAAAAATGCTAGAAGCTACTTTTCAACAAGAAACAGAATATTAAAGGAAACACAAAGCAAAAAGAGATATATATTGTTAATGCATCAGGAAGGGAGAGAACTGGATCAAGTTCACTGGCATCCAGGAGAGGCAGTGGACCTCCTGCAGTTTTCTGAGTCGCCCAAACCAGGGGGCTCTTCCTCTCGTGACCATGCACACACCAATCACACATCAAACTGCACTACTCACACACCCCAGTCACACACTCACACATACACACGACAAATGCATACTGACATTTGCTGAGGAAAGCACAGCACACACACACACACACACATCAGTATTTGAACCTTTATATACACTGCATCCAACACACGGAAAGTAACCCCCCCCAAATCACCGCTGACATACTTGGGGATGTTAACTCACTGAGGCCTGGTTCAAATGTATGAAACCACAGTCTTACAAATTCCATAAAGTTCAAGTTCTTAAGTGACATTTCTGTTACAATTTGTTACAATTGCATAAACTTTTTTTACCCTTTACCATAAATGGTAAAATTTTAAAACTTGGAAAAAAAATACACCAATGGCCCAGCATTCACAGCTTTAATTTCATGGACAATGTGTGGGGGTCTTGCACTATGAATGATGTCCCTCTGCCTATAACATAAAAAAAAATTCGGCTCACTAAAACGCTGCCCACGATATTGCATAAAACCAGTTCAAGGCTCTGAAATCCAATCAGCTGAAGGGAGCCGGTGTAAAGGCCCAGGGTTTCCCCAAGCTAAGTTGCCTCTTGGATTCAACTATAGCGTCATAGACAAGGTTAGTCTTTTTGAAGACAAATAGGGAAAAAAAGTACTGCTAATCACCTTCTCACACACCATTCCAGCTACAAATCAGCTCAGATCGAAAAGACTTCAGGCTACATCTGGAGGACATCGTCCTTTGAGCTGGGTTTTATATAAAAGGTAAATTAGCATTAGCGTTATACAGAACAGCTGTGTTCAACAAAGAAGATAACAATCTTCCTGTAATGATCAGGTACAAACGATCTTTCTCAAAAACAAGGTAAAAAAAAATCAGGCAAAAGGAGGCAAGCTGTGGCTTGCTCAGACACCTCTTTCAAAATGCTCAAGTGCTCATTTAGCAGTTTTGATCCTAAAAAACAAATTACTGTGAATATGTCAACCAGAATAGCCGGTGTCCCATGATGACATCTTTCAAGGGGTATCTGTCCTCTCGCAATTAAAATATTAAAAATATCTTTACAAGGTCAGATCATCATGTCACACATCTCCAAATGAGCTTTAAATTGGATTGAAATCATCATGGGAGCTTGCTAAAAGTTGGAGCGAAAATGTAGCACTGTTTTTCTAGGTCTTTTCTTCAGAATATTTTTTTTCTTTTTAATCAGCAGAAAATGGAAACTTAGAGGTGCAATTTGATCGTCATGTTGAAGCTGGATTCTGATCTTACTTTTTTCCACCCACCCTGAGGAGTTAATGGTTGTGTTTTTGAGTACAAGTATGTTTTTTCTCTGGGGCACAAAATGAGATTTTATACCACAGAGAAGAGAAAACGAGATGGAATTTGTTTACAAAGAAGCACAGTGGCCATGCCCAAGACACTGCTGTCATGACAGCCAATCCACAAATGTGGGAATGAACTTAAAAACTACAATTTATACCGCAGTATATACGGTCCCAAAATCTACATCGAAACAAACTGTTCTGAGGAGTCTACTTATCCACAGGTGTGTGACAACCCACCCCTCTGTTTTATCAAAACGTGCTTATCTTATATGCACTGAATAATTTTATTAGTTTTGCCTGTCAGAAGCTTCCCGGTGCAAGCTGTGGACCAATAATGATTTGAGTAGAAAACACTTCAGAGGTTACCAGAAGTAAGTATTTCTTTTGTAGCTCCTGAGCCCATGCGCCACATCTGCCAAAGCACTCAATCTATATATTTTTTACCCCCCACTCTCTTCTAACTAATTTGAACTTGATGCCAAGTGGTGGTATTTCTGTTGCCTGCTCTTCCTAGGCAGCTCCTAAAAGTAAACATACCCTGGCACGTTTGTTCAGATTTATATGAGGGCAAAAAAAGTAACAAATCTTGAGCTCTTAATGCTGATCACCTCTGCCTTTTCCCTTGCTTCTTTGTTTTGCTTATAGGTGACATTTCCTAAACAAATTCCTTTTGAGAAGCTTATCTGCACTGAAATACTTTTCCTCCCTGACACAATGAGTATGATAGTTCTTAGTGTTCCTTTGGTTACATAGAAAATCTACATGCATTTCATCTTTTACAAAAATAAAAGAATATATAGAAAATGACCGTTAAAATGATCTCAAGTTCTTTCTTCTAATTAAAAACATTTAAAATGTTTGTTTTGCTTAGTAATACATTTATGTTAATGAAACTCAACTAATGTGTCATCTGTGTTGTATATTAAAACTATAATCAAATATATTTTATGTTCTTTTACACTGTTAATTTCTTATAAAAAGTTAGTATACGAAAAAACTAATCAGTGATAGAAAATATTTTCATATTAATCCCCCATTTTAAGGAGTGGAAAACTCAGGAGCTACCCACTTTCTGTTTTAAAAATATATAAAAAGTTTCAAGCATAAAATGGTACCTTTTTGTTTAGTTTTGTTGAACATTTAGGGATTGAATATCACAACTTTTTTTTTTTAATTTGTTGAAATGTCTGGTTCTTTCATTGCTATTTTGAATAGATTACTGGAGTTTAGTTCTAGAACTTTCTTCTTCTAGCAGATGTTCATAAACATATCCTCACCTGTGCATAAAGCCCATGAAAACCATCTTAAGGTTTCTTTCCAGAGGGAGGCATGGCATACTGTATCCCAGATCGTAGTGCCAAGACCAGCCAATCGCGGGCTGACTGACTCCGACTAATCAAATACTGTCCCAGCATGCCTCTTCATAACAGTTCTGCAAGTCACATTTTTCTTCATCTCAGTAAACTGTTAACTGTGCACCAAAACTCAGAAGAAAACCACCCAAACACATAAACGTGCCACAAACGCGTGCACCTGCAAAGTCTGACACAGCAGAGCTGGCCGCCATTGCTGGTACAAGTGTGGAAATGTAAATTAGTCAGCCAAGCTGTCATAAAACTACTAAATGTCGCTAAACCAAACCATGTCCGCCTTTCCGCTCCCCACCCCAAACTCCTTTGAAATCAAACAAAATTTTAAAAGAAACTTCCTGTACCCACACAAGTATTGAAATCCCAACCCATGCTGCACTATTCCAGTGAACATCTGCTCTGCAAGCAGATACCGAGCAAACACCATTTCCAGGAGTCCTCTTCCTCATTGCTGGTACTGCAGGGCACCGGCTCTGGTGAAGGCAGTCACATAACTGCCAGGAACCTCTGAGCCGCGCCGCATCTCAGACCAGGGACTCCAAAACCGCAGAAGTCAGCCGGGTCCTGGAACTGCACGCAGGGGCAGTCTTACTCTTTCGAGAAGTAACTGGCCATATATTTTGTTCTCATTCATTTGTTGATTTTGGATGTACTGTTTGTTTTTCCATCAGAATAAGAGTGAGAGGCAGGTCAGGTATGTCATGATCCATATTCCTATCACTACTACAAAAACAATAAAATTATAAAAGCACCACTGTTGCATGTGCTCCAATGTGATACCATGTTTTTTCCTTCCCTTACCCTTAATCATCTCAGTAAACCAGAAAGAAAAAACACTGGACACTTCAAAAGAACACAGGTATGGGGAAAAAGCAATCCATTAAAATGATTTGTGAGGAAAAAAAGAAATATTCCTGCTTAGGTCTCCAAAATCCCTCCCTTTTTCGGGAGTAGCATATTCCAATTGGCACATGATATGAGGTGAGGTCTGTTTTAATCCTGCTAATAATACTAATAATGAAACACAAGGGAAAAAAAACTATACAAAATAATATTGTTAAAGGATTTGGCCAAGTCCAAGTACTGTGTCTTGCTTTCAGCCTTGTAAAGACGGTAGAGCTTCTGAGTCAGAGGTACGACGGCAGTAATGGGGGTGGGCGGGAGGAGGAGTGGACAGATGAATCCATTTTAGCCCCCAGCTGTGTCTTCCATGATGGAGCCGGGTAACTGCTGACAAGGAGCGTCATACTGCAAAGGACATAAACAAAGTAACAGCTAACAGGTACTTCTAAAAGGTTGCAAATTATATATATATATATATATATATATACACACACACACACACACACACATATAGTATGTATTTGAAAGAACACAGACAATACAGAATAGAACAAGATGGCAAACAGGAGAGAAAGGCAAAAGGAGAAGACATGAATCACAGGAAAAAGTAGGGGAAGACGGAAAGAAGGAGTGAGCAAATGAAGTGAAAGAAAAACGAAAGTACATGGGTAAGCGGAAGCTATTGCTTAATGGTTTAATGACATGGGAGTGGACAGGCAAATCCTCTGTGTGCTGCTGTGCCAATAACTTAAATGATAGTTGACTAAACAACTATCTGGTTCTATGGATTCATAGAAGCATGTGGTGCATGTGCTGTTACATCTGATCTGTTCCATACACAGGCACTGGCCAACCAAGGAGGATCTGAATACAATTCATGCTAGGACAAGGAGGCGGTCAGCATCCTCACCACTGTACTGCCCCGGGCCCAAACCATAGCCTTTTGTGGTTTGCGCAATGCAGTTTGCTTTATTTATTTATATATATATATATATATATATATATATATATGAATATAAGTGCTGCACATACAGATTTTGAGAGAATTACTAATACCTTAATAAAACATAATTACATACTCTGTCATATTTACTACCTCAGGCTAGTTTTTTTGCAAAGCTTCCTGGATTTAAAGTACATTGTACCGTTACAGTACTGCTATACTATTTATTTTGACAGGATTTTAAAACAAAGAAAAGCAACAAAAAGAAACAGTTTAGGTAAATTTGGTCATCTAGAGAATGTAAACATGTATTTATAATATATATACCCGTATTTCAAACATCAGTGTTGTCTTTGCATTATGGCATTCGGTTTCTCTACTGTAAGTGCACGAGTGTTATGACCAACACAAACATGTAGGTGTTTCACTACTGACCACCAGCGAAAGCTACCAGAAGCATATGGAGAATGTGATCAGCATTAGAATACGGCATCTAATACTGTTCCTTTTTATACCTGCATCAGATGCAAGTGCCACTGGAACCTTAGCTGGGCACCCAGCTGTGGGAAGAGCCCTGCGTCGTGGCAGGGCCTGAAAAACTCTGCCCTGGAGTCGGCATGGGGTCGAAGTTGAAGTCGATGCCCTCTCCGTCCATGAGGTCGCTGTTGATGATGTAATCCACATCGCAGTCAAGGCCCTCTGTGAACATCTCAATGTCGAGGTCGGTGGGCAGCCGGTCCTGGCTTTGCAGGAAGGAGACCTGGCCCCCAAATGGACCCATTCCCTGGACACCCCGGTTATCACTGTCAAAAGGGGGAGGGGCCTGAGCAAGCTGAGTGGGGTCTTGGCTCATGCTAGGGTGCAGCATATTTAACGCCAGCTGGGCCTGCTGCTGAGTCATGGCTGCCACTGGGTTCTGCTGGAGGGTTTTCCCCAGGAATAGCTGGCTGCCCTGAGCACCGGGCCCCAGGTTTGGCCCCAGGCCCAGTAAGCCAGCCCCGCCCTGGCTCGGCATCAGCGGGTCCACCTGGGTCATCATGACGTCGCTTGGCGGTGGCGAGTCAGAAGTCAGCAGAGCCTCCAGGCTCGAGGGCACATGCACACCAAAGTGGCTGGCTTGGGTCCCTGGACCTGGCATTGGGTTGAACAGGGAGTTTCCAAAGTTGGGGGAGGCAGGGGTGGGTTTGGAGGAAGGGGCCTGCTGGACAGGCACCTGTGGCCCCCCCTGAGGGGATGCGGCACTGACCTGGGGAGTTTGGGTGGTCTGCAGCGATCGGTAGGAACCAAAGCCAGAACCACGGGGTAGCAAGGTGGTGGCAGAAGGCAGTGGAGTGGGCGGTGCTGGTGGTGCGGTGCTGGGGCTGGCCCCACCCTGCTGTGCATTCATCAGTGTTAACCCATCGATCAAGTCCAGCTCCTCCAGGAGGGTCTCTGTGAGGGTGGGGGGCACACTGCCTGCAGAATAACTCCCCAGAAGTCCATCCTCCGGGAGCTCGTCCTCATCCTCCTTGCCCGGGGCGATGGGTGACAGACGGCCGCTCAGCGTGCTGGCGTTGGAACTGCTGCGTGGCCGAAAGCTGGTCCACATATCCGAATCTTCCAGACTGCCGCGTGATGAGGGGCTACTGCTGTTTACCCCCCACTTGGGATATGGCTGGGAGGACCCAGGGCTGTCTGCCCCTCCTGGCCCTGCACCCCCATCACCTGGCAGGGTTCCACCACCCATTCCAGGACCCCCGGCCGCCCCTGCCTGCTTCTTCGTCTGCTTGGCACGCATGCGACTCTTCAGCAGTTTGCTGTTGTCCATGGAAGCGGCACGCCGGCGGGGGGCCTTCCCAGTCTTGCCCCCCTCAGGGTTCAGCATCCACCACGAGCTCTTTCCAGTCGACTCGTTGTGCACCCGCAGGAACTTGTTGTGGAGGGACAGGTTGTGACGAATGGAGTTCTGTGGTTGGCAAAGGAAAAGGGAGCAAAATATAAACAAACGCTGTAACTGCTCCACTTGAGAATGCACACGAAGGCATACAGACAACCGACTATCTCTTCATTCCCAGTACCAAAACAGATGATTCAATTTAAAAAGCTGTGAAATACTGTGAAACACTGGGGGTGAAGAGGTACTCAATTTGATTAAGAAAGTGAGAGGGCTTTCAGTTTCTGTCCTTATTAGTGGATATCTATTTGATGTTTTAATGTAACCGGGTCCACACCCTGGCAATCATCACAATCAGGAAGGCAATTATTTCATTCTCTCCCACTTGCCTTTGTTCAGGAAAGAGAGGTCAAATGTAATCTACCAACTGACCTGATTAATACAATCAATCACTATCAGTTAATAATGCAAATATTGTGAAATTTAAAAGTATAAGACAAGATTATTTTATTGTAAATGCAAATCGGTCTTCCCATCTCATTATTAAGTGACCAATTCTAATCCTCACTATGTACCCCATAATGACCTCAGAGATCTGCTACAGGCAGACGAAAATATCTATAGATCTGACATAAATCTGCCATGGGGAAGCTAAGCAGCAACAAATATTTAGCTAAAAAGGCATAATTCATCACTCAAAAATACCTGAGAAACAGATTTCTTAACATATGATACAACAGAGTGCAAGGCAGGGACTACAGAAAAGTCATGCTACCTATTTCCCAATACCATGCTTGACAACAGGTTGCATGCAAAAAGGCAACTTCAAATAATGGCTGCAAAAGGACCCAGAACTGTGACTGAGAAGCCAATACCTGAAATACTAGAAGGGAATGACTACTGTACCCTCAAGGGAAGTACTTCCTTCGTAAGTATTAAACTGTAGAAAATGCAAGGCTAAGAAAAACTATTATAACAATAGTACTGCTAACAAAAAACAGCATTATTATTATTGTTAATAAAGGCACGGGATCATTACCACCCTAACCTGACAATAATTAAGTGTAACTATAGACAGGAAGACAGTGAAAGCCTGAGTTCTCTAAAAGCTTTGCATGCAAGACACACCACAAGGCAAATGTAAAGCGAGTGTAATGACAGGGATTACAATGCAGATGAGAAAAGAACAAAGCAGTCAGAGCGCAGTAGGTAATGTAACAGTAAATGAACCAAATGCTTCATCAAAATTCCACGGCTTCAACATCCAGTGCTGTTGTACCCTTCATTACTTAAGAAGATTACTTTAGCAGTTAATCTGGTGGCACATTACAATCAGTAAGATAAAGATAGATAATATGCAATTCGGATTTGCATATGTAAATAAGTACTAATATTCACAAATTGTTTAATTACAACACAATGAGCATGCCATTTACCTTCCACCCTGCTGAACTGTTGCTGTCCCCTTTATCTTTGAAGTAGGGCACAGTTTTGACCATCCAGTCATATATTTGTGCCAATGTGAGGCGCTTCTCTGGCGAGTTCTCAATGGCCTGACTGATTAGGTCTGCATAGGACTGGTTCCCCCAGGCATTTCGCCGGGAGGATCCCTTTCGCGGAGTGGCCCCGCCCATACCAGCAGAAGCCCCGCCCTCTGACACAGCAGCTTTCTCAGGCTCGGATGTGAGTGGCGGAGGCTCCTGTTTATCTTCTTCGGCTGGCGGAGTACCAGTAGAATCCGTACTGTCTGCCCCCTCCTGTTTGACAGTCGAGATATCGGGTCTAGGCAGAGGCCATGTGCAAGACCTCGGTCGGCTCTGAGGAGCGAAGTCCGGGTCTATAGGGGGTACCTTTTCTTCTTCCATCTCCAGCTGATCTTTGACAAGTATCTTCAGCGAAAGTCAAATACTTCGTTTTACGATTCCAACACTACGTTATATATTTAGTAATTCAACTTAAAAACCATCCAACGACAAAAGTAGCGTTCAATGTGCATAAATTATTTTAGCCCTCACAATCACTTGCGATGTCTGTTTAGTAGTGTTTCAAAACATGCTTATAAGCCGGTACATTCCCTTCAGGCGATATCTAGGATAACTGCCATCTGGTAAACGACCACAACGCATCGTTCCGTCTTAATTGTAGTTAAAAGTCAAGTCCATTATTCGAACGTCGCGGTCCGGTGCTCTAGATACTAATAATAGGCTGGTGACGGTCAGAAAAGAATCGCAATAATCTGGACACACTAATATAGGGTCGGGTAATCCTCCGATTGGAGATTAAAAGGACCGAATAATCTCCTTAATAGTACCCAGCTAAAACCTCCAGATTTACAGTCTAAGACGAGCCTAGAACCGGGGTTGTTTTGTTTATCTAAAAAGAACAAAGGAAATTCGAGGAGGAATGCACATCAAAACATCTGGACAGCCCCCGGCAGCCCCGGCGTAATTAACAGTACGAAAAAACGCTCAGATAGCAGAAAATCCTTGAACTATAATAATGGGTTGCGCATTTCTGCAAAAAGAGGAGCCTACAAAATAAGTTCCATAAAGAAACTTTAGATAAAACAGAGCAATCTCTCAAACATAATCGAATGTATTACATTTGGATAAAATTAACTTGACGTGTGCAAGTTTTTTTGTGACCGTTTGAATATCAAGATACACAATATAGATTTAAACCACTGTTCATGTACTATAGAGCACAGAGTAGTACGACAGAATATATGAGTATTACAAAAGAGGGACGCGAACGACGGCCTTCAGTCTTTGCTCCGATGTAAACAAGCTTCGGACATTCCGAACTGTGAACAGGGAATAGCTCTATTACCTGAAGCAATACAAAAAAACTATGCTAATTAAAAATTAAAAAGAAATTGCGATGTTCAATGTATCCGTTGTTGTCCAGTTTGCCCATGCGTCTGTCACTCGTGGATTAATGTCAAAAACTTGTTGAAATAAAATCCGTTATAATGAAAATGCACAAAACTGCAGCTATCGAAATAAAATTAACTAGTTAAGAAATGCAGACGCTAAGTATAATGGTTCCCCAAGCGTCAGTCATTTCCATGAATTTATTCGGTTCGCTCACGCAGCTCCGTCCAATGAAATGTGCTCTAATAGCCAGCGAATTTATTTTGCGAGGCTACATAAACATAAAAGTGACATGCACGGCGAAGGCAGGCTCGTCCGGGCCGGTTTGTTCGCGCCGGTCGTAACAGACGAGGAAATAAGCAGGTCCTCGTGCGGGTTCGGGTTCGGGACCGCGCGCCGCTCTACGCCGCGCGCTGGCGCGTGCCACGGTCTGCCATGTTTCTGGAGGCGCGCTGGTCAGTGGCGCTGGCACGGCTCGCGCCCTTCTAAGCGTTCCTCTCGCCTTCCGGCCCTATTTTCACTCCCATCTATTGGATATCTCACGCCAGGAGGACTCGCCGCGGCTCCCCGACGCCTCTCATTCAGTCCACGGGCTCTCACGCAAAACTCAAACGCGTCTCTTTCAGCATGACAAACTGTTAGCTTGCTAACGTTAGCCAGCGCCAGCTATTTTGGAGTTAATGTCCAAGAAGTTGCCAAATGATACTCTCTTATCTCTTCTTTTCGACGACTGTTCTTTGCAGTGCTCGGTGCCGCTACACTGCCTGAGTGTATAGCAAAATTCTCATTCCTCTCAGTTTTTTTGTTTTGTTTTGACTCGACGCGAAGACTCCCTTCTGACGTCTGTTTACCACAGCCGAGCGACGCGGTCTGCGCATGCGCGCTGTAGAGTGCCGGGAAATGCAGTCATGTGACAAGTGCAAGCGGTCCACATTGGGTTCAGCCAGCTTATGTGACTTAAATCACCGTTCCACAATGTTCTCTGCTTGTTTACTGATATACACATGCAGACGTTTCTGTCTGAAACTAAATTTGGCTAGCCAATACGATTTCTTAATTGCTTGATGAGTCTTAATCTCCCCGGGAATGTGTAGTATGATTTTCAGTATGAATTACATCACATTTTAGACTTGTATATGTGTAAAATAATCCACAAGAACACTACCTGATTAAACACTGCAGTAATTCATGATATTATAAGCGTATATGCTGTAATGCGGCACGGTATTACCATAGCCTCAAATCTCCACTGCTGGCGATTCACACCTCGCACCAGCATTTGCGCGGTTGTCCCCCCTGTGTTCAAAAATACGGTTAGGTGAATTGGCCCGTAAATGTGGCTGTATAAGCATGCCCGGCGATAAACCGGGATCCCGTGCGGGGTGCCTTGTAGCTCATGCTTATACTTATACGCTGTTGTCTATGCATATGCACTAATATCTCTGTATTTGGACGTTAAATTGTCACTCGGTCCGGTATCTTAATGAATGTAGATTTATAACAAATTAAGACAAAATAGATTTTTAATGGCAATCTTAACATTCATAACATAGCTATAACACTGTAATTCACTATATTGCCGAAATACTTGCTGAGTTTTTATCAAAAACCATATACGCGGCCGAGGAACACTGTTGTTTATACGAACAATATAAAATTATAAAATATTAAAAAATAAATAAAATATTTAACTGATAGGCCTATTTGTAAGCTTAAAGGGTGATGACAGACCTGGCTCAGGCTCAGGTTATCCGCTAGTCCCATGAACTTCGTATACAACACAGATCCTCCGTGCAGCTTATCCCGACCCTTATCCCAGGAAAATGTGTTACCAGAGACCTGCAGGTCGGAGCACTCTGCGATCTGGTTTCACAGACATGACTGTCAGTTGCAAAACTAGTCCCACCTTATAAGCTAGTCTGAATTTTCGTGTAAGAGGATAATACAGAAATTCAAACCCCTATTTCATAATAGCAGCAGCAATTAAGCAGGTATCTTGCCTGTGCAACGGGATTGCCGTGCAGCTCTGGGTCCGGCTCAACTACATAAATATTTGCTTTATTTCATTTTATTCTGTGAATTGGATTTTGGAGCTGAGCGGTTGCTATAACTTATGTTGCACATTAGTTCCAGGTAAGCGCGGTGATTATCGGGGACATGACTATCGAATCATTATGTAGCTTTACCAAAAATGTTTATATTTCAATGTTCGCACATGCAGTCGAAATGTTATATTCACAATTAAATATATTTAAGGCACTAAATCTGATACATTTTAGAGCATATTTTGATGAACTGGGCATGAACATGTAAAATTAAATATCTCCCATTACGCATTTATAGAGTTTAATTTTAGAGCAGGGCTGTGTGTGTGTGATGGAGAGGGGGGTACTGCATGATGCAACTTCTCAGCTAAAAGCAGAAATGCTAAACTCACAACGCATGCTTGTGCTTTGCGATCATTGTAGCCGGTGATTTTCGGTGCATTGCTTTGGCAACGTGGCTTATTAGAGCTGCATTTAAACGCTATTTGGTAAACTGAAAATACAAGGAATCATTGACGGACTGACATTCCGTCTAGGGTGTTCCCCTGCCTCGTGCTTTGTAATTATTAAGATTTTCCTTAATTTCATCGCAGTCCCGCAATGGATAAATGGTTGTACAAATGGCAAATAGACGCTTCATGAAAAATATTTGTAGACATCTGCAGCTAGTGTTCCAAATTAAACGATGTAAACGGCATTTTTGCATTCCTATATTCTGCGCATTACATTTTATCGTGTCTATCAATGAAATCATATATCTACTATATATTTATAGCCCTGTTTAATTCCAGTGTAACCTAAGAAGTTAAATAAAGGGATATAGTGCAGCAATACAGTGAAATCTAACTTGCCATTAGCGGTGCAAGAAATTTGTGGAATACTTATATAAAATCAACATTTATCCATCCATCCACTTTCCAGCTACCCGATCAGGTTTCCGGGAAATTTGGAGTCTGTCACAGGTAGCACAGGGCACAAGGCAAGGGGACACCCTGGGAGGAATGCCAATCCATCGCGGACAGTCACAAACACACACACACACACACACACTAACTCACTGTGGGCAAATTAGAGACACCGGTTAGCATAAATACATGGACTGCCGGGGGGAATTGGAGTACCCATCGGATCTCCACACACGCAGGGCAGGAGCAGAATTCAGACTCAAATGGAGGTGAGGTGAGAATGTACAGAACGTACATGAGCACACTATCATACAATTATGCGTTATACCATAGACAGACAAACCATCCGGGCTGACCCCATGCCTTGTCCCCTAAGATGCCTGTACCAGACTCCAGGCCCACTGTGAGCCTGACCAGGATAGGCGAATTAAAGGCGAATGGCAAAAGATGTAGATTCATCTGCTTATATATGAGAAGATCCAAACAGATAAGCCTTTGAATCCGTTCGAACAAGTCCAACAATTCCGCTCACGCTGACATTTTCTCGGTAAGTACCTTCAGATTGCTCTCTGGCTATATTTATCCAATCACCCCCTTTAATAAAGTTAGTTTAGGTAGTCAGCCGCACTGGGGCGCCACACACACGCACATTACGGCTGTGAATACAAATAAGAACGATACAATATTTCAGAAAATGCAGTTTAATGCCATTTTGATTATGTATTGTAGCCCGTATGGAATTCTATGAATTCTATGATAGCATTGTTGAGCTTAGGCATGGCCTTTAACCTTGAACACTTCTGCTTGTTTGCTAGATAAATAGTTAACTGTAATTCCCAGAGTCACTCTTAATTCTGCATGCATGTCTCATATGAGAGTATGATGGGATTTGTAGACCTAAATTATCCCTATGCACTTGAACTTGAATAAATAGCAAAATAAAATGTCATCTCCATGTGTTGCGCAGGTCTACGGCATGCAGTTCCCTCCTGTATTTGAAAGGCATTAGGCATTTGGGCTGATTGCCTTCTGCTGTGGCTGGTAGGCTACTCATAACTCTGTTCAGGATAAGCAGCTGGAAGGTGGGTGGAAAATGTATTTTATGTAATTCTAATAATACCCTGCTTAGTGACTTTTATTTGAAAATGAATCAACCATAACATAACATTTATTTAGCATACACAGTGACTGTGTTTGGAAAGCCACCAATTTAAATGCCATAGTTAGAGAAGTGAAGGTGATTAATCGTCATTGTTGACGCACCACAGCACGCAACAACGAAATGTGTCCTCTGCTTTTAATCCATGTGACATTGTGACACAGCAG
>JAODKN010000002.1:11684692-11700044 GCA_026774425.1 Petrocephalus zakoni
AGGTCTGGGCCAGTGCGGGCGGGCAGGCAGGTTGGCAGGAGGCCAGGGCACAGGGTGGGTAGGCGGGCAGGTTGGCGGGAGGCCAGGGCACAGGGTGGGTGGGTGGGCGGGCAGGTTGGTGGGAGGTCTGGGCCAGGGCAGGTGGGCAGGCAGGTTGGCGGGAGGTCTGGGCACAGGGTGGGCAGGCAGGTTTGGAGCAGGGGTTGCTCTTTTGCTCTTATCATTCATTCCACTCTTCCACTATTCCAAGCAGAATAACATTTATTTTTACACTAAGATTATATATATAAATGTATAAATAAGAGGAGTACCAGCTTGACATTTTTGTTTTACTGTTTTGACTTCTTTTGTCTGCTAATTTGAGATGTTACCTTGGGGATGAAAATGTGTATATATCTGTACTTAAAAAAAAAAAAAAAAATACACACATACTTCTTTCAGTGTGCATGTCTGAGTGTCTGATCTTTTCCTATAAATAACTTAATAACCCAAACGTGGCGTACCTGGAGGTACACAGCAGCAGCATAAACAGCACCTCATGTTTTGTGGAAGGGTGCCCATCTAACATCTCTCCCGTGCCTTTACACTCACTCTTCAGATATAAAGTATTCTTGTTCTTTATTGAATGTGATTGTGATTATTATAAAAAAAAAAGCTTTGGCAAACTTGTTTGCATAAGTGTATATTATGAACTCTGAGTAGCAATGTCGCCATGCTTCTGTGCTTCTGGCCTCTGATCCCCTCCCAGTAACTGTTCAGCATGACTGATAGTTTGGTGTGGTGCTACACAGATGCATGCATCAGTGCCATTCCACAGAACAGCACAGAGATTGAATTATGTCCCCCCGTTCTCTTTTTGATGTCATGCTTACTCTGGGGAGTTGGGGAGATCTGCTCTGGGCCCATTCTGTCACTCTCATCATTAGTCCGGTATTGGATCCCCCAAGCACATCGCTGGCGAATGTTATTTCCTCCAAGCTATTTGCATGGCTTCCTGAAATAGTCTATAATGGCAATGGGGTGTAACCCTTAATATAACAGATGGCATCGCCGGGTCCTAACTAGGATTGGGTTGGTTTTGTACATACAGCACATCCTCGTTAAATTACAAAAGGCAACGTGTCAGCTGAAGTTTGCCAGTTTCATGAAGTTATGATGATGGTGCTAAGATGTGAATGTCTAAAGCATTCCTAATTCTGTGTCACGCTGGGCCACCACTGCTCCTGTATTATTTTGTAGTTTGGAACACTCTTAGTCTGGGTTTCAGCCCTGAGAAATGGCCATGATTTATGCAGTTATCCAACTTCTCGGCCAATGTGCAGAGCATGGGTGCTGAAGTAAATTCTAACTCCTCTTTTGTTTGATTTCCCCATTTATCCTGATTGATGGGTGTATAGGATCTACATCATCAAAGCAAGATTTTATGGCTGGTTGAAGTAACTATACGCTGGAGTCCAGACATGTGCCCTGGTCTCAGCATTATGAAGCCCACCATCACATGTTAGCCTGAGCGCATGACATGTAGTACCCAAAACAGCCCTGTAGGTGGTGCTCTTGTGAGACAAATTTTGCTCACCATAGGCAAAAGAATGCAAATGGGCATTTTCTTTACATGGCCCTAGTCATTTTTTTTTTTTGGGGGGGGGATTTCAATAATTTTTACATTGAGTAAGATTTCCCCCATTTTCCCCGACAGTGTGCCCTCAAGAAATACCCATTCAGTAATGCCCATGGATATGAAGATGACTTGCCTGAGCTACTGAGGTTGGCGTTTCAGGTCTGGGAAGCGAGTGATATATAGAACATGTGCATCACAACTAATCATGTGGTGCCGATGGGTTAATGGGTTTAGATTCTGTGATGCTCAGTGTCCATGGTACTAACCTCATTACTGACCCGCTTACTTGGTGTTACATCTAAGGCAGGGACAAACATCACACAATGTGAAGTTTATGTTCAGCAGGTGCACACATCCATATAGCTGCCCTGAAGCTAATGGTCTGTCTGTTGTTTCTAGCGTGAATTGGCTGAAAATAAGGGGGTGGCCAGCGAGGGATCTTGCTTCCATGGTTTTTATCATGGTATTGTACATCCAGCCTCCTTATAACACGCCAGCCACAAAATATTCTGTTAATACATTTTGCAGAATTAAATTAGCCACGCCCTCATTTTCCATCAGTTATCATTGCTAATGAGTATAGCTGACAGCTCATCTGCCTCCATTCTCAGAGTAAAGTTGCCTTTACACCCTAAATACCTTGTTATTCTTCACCTCTGGATGAAGTCACAGGAGAGACCCACAGGTCAGTGCTGCAAGGGAGTATGGGCATTCTTCAAGCTCAAGATGAATATGCACATTTAAGAACAAGCATAATAAAAAGAAGAAAACTCCAGTGAATGGTAAATGTCTTCCTCTACTGTTCCATCTCCATGTTGATTTGCCACCTGTCCATCTTTCTGCTGCTCATCCTGGTCAGGGTTAAAGGAAGCATGGAGCCTATTCCAGGCAACACATGGCTGGGGTTCATCCAGGATGCCCATGACCCTGCACTGGATAAATAGAAATAAATACTCTAAACTTTAGTCTAGGCTTCTATATAAAAGGTGATGTATGGTGAAATAATCATGCTTATATTTAATCACTGAAATCCAATATTTTTATCCTGTCTAGAGATGCATGCTTCTGTTGAGCTTCGTTTTGTTGAGCTGTTTTGTTTTAATTAGTTCTTAATTAGCCTTAAGTGCTGCATTAAATTGATTAAAGAATTTATTCATAGAAAATGATCAATCAATCACACATTATGTCAGTCAAATAATAGTGACGAGACAAGTAAAATGATACTGTTTTTATCATGTATCCTAGATGAAATATTTCCAGAGATTTGAAGTTTCATAGATAAGATCTGTTAAACAGTGACTTTAACATCACTTGAAGGATAAGATAACTAGGATGACTATTGGTTTTAATATTAATTCTACTCAATCACAGCTAATTAATTATGGGGTCAGCAGCAGCAAAGTAGCAGCACACTACTTTGGAATGAATAAAGCAATAAAATAAAGAGTACAGAGTAAATGTCCCGCCTTTCACAATCATGGACTCATGTTCTTGCTCATCTGTGAACATCTGTGTACAAAATAGTCTATGGGCAAAAGTATTGGGACATCTGGCCATTAAACCTACTGGAACTTATGACATCTCAGTCTAAATCCAATCAATGTCTTGGTATGCTGAAGTGTTGAGTCCCCTTCACTGGAACTAAGGGGCCTTGGCTAACCTCTGAAAAACAACGGCATATCTTTATCCCTCCTCCACCAGCCTTTACAGTTTGCACAATGCAGTGAAGCAGGTAACTTTCTCTTGGCATCTGCCAAACCCAGCCTTGTTTATCAGACTGCCAGACAGAAGCGTTATTCTTCATTCCGGTGTGCTTTATAGCACTCCATCCAACGCTTGGCATTACACTTGGTGATGTGAGGCTTCCATGCAGCTGCTCAGCAATGGAAGCCCATTCCACGAAACTCCCAGTGCATAGATTTTGTGCTGCAGTTAAGGAGGATGTTTGGAACTCTGCGGCGGAGTCAACAGAGCCTTGGTGACTTACACCCATGCCCCTGAACACTTGGCAACTCTGCTCAGTTACTTTGTGGGAGTTTCTGTTGGTTCAACACAAACTCTTTGTAATAATACCACTTACAGGTGACTGTGGAATATCGAGCAGGACAAATGTCACAAACTGCCTTATTGCGAAGGTGGCATACTATGACAGTACCACACTTGAATTCACTGAACACTTCAGAATGACCCATTCTTTCACAAATGTTAGTATACTTGACTGCATGGCTAGGTGCTTGATTTTATACACCTGTGGCACCAGGTCTGAATGAAATGCCGGAATTCAGTGATTAAGAAGTGTGTCCGAATACTCTTGTTCATATAGTGCAGGAGTCTTAACCAGAAAGGGCTGGTGTGTATGCAGGTTTTTCTGCAACTCCCTAATTAGAGGACTGACTGGCTGAAGAGTTGTCACACCTGGGTTTGAACAGCTGATCCAAAAGCCTGCGTACACACCGGCCCTTTGTGGGTAAGATTGCCCACCCTTGATTCAGTTTATATCACCAGTGTCAGACAAAATATGCATGGGGGGCTTGGAATTATCATCATACAAAATCCAGACAACTTCCATGATCAAAGTGCACTCCAGGGGACCCCCGACCTCTGATACAATTAGAATTCCTGTCATATTAATTAGCTTTGGGAACTACAAACATCATCTGACTAGGAAAGTCAAGTAGGTGAATGCAATAATACAAAGACAGATATAACGAGAAACACGTAATTTACCAGACTGATGGCAGGAATTTTAAATCCTGCTAATATAAATGTTTCATTGAAGACATTCTGGTCCACATAAAGCCGCAAATTTCAAGTATATACGGACACATATATACACAAAAATAGGCCTCCATAAATTCCTTGAACAGTACTATGCGTTATAAATGCGGTAACAAGCTATGGCCCCAGTCGTTTAATAGTCGACGTAGTTTGTTTAATCACCACAGCTGAAATTCCTAGTCGTCGTATAATTAGTAGAGTTGGGATTACGTGTTCAATTAAACTTGTCGACGCTGAATTAAATGGAAAACCAGCGCCGCGCTGCTTTTTGAAACTTCGGTCAGTGATAGTCTGGGAATGCCGTGAATTTATAAGAAAGTGAATCTTGGCAGGTGAGTGGCTGCTTATGTGGTGTAACAGACAAGCTTTTTTCTCTCCGTACTTTCCTCCTCTGCATAATAGACTAAGTACGAGAACGACGTTTTATTTATGGATCGTTTAATCTTGGATGAAATATGGCATTTAACTTGGTTCTACGACTACCGATCTATCTCGATAACAGATAACATCACAAAGAGTTTTGCTTAATGTTCTTGGCTGATGACTTAATTATTTCTCTATTCTCCCAATTATAAGTCCAGTATAATAACAATATTTTTTCCAACAAAAGTTGTTTTTCGCTACCATTTTTTCCTAGTTTTCTTGCGAAAACACACGCTGTTTAGCTCTATCAGACCGCGCAGATCGCCGACGTCATGCGTCATTATCGATTAATTAAACTAGGCCTCCAACTACTTTATGAAATGTAAGCTGACTTATTGACGCGAAGTTTCATTCTTGAAATGGCCTTTGCATAGAAAATGGATGGATGTTTAGTCTGGATTTCTGAGGATAGGAACTGAACAGTGTAGTTCTTGATTTAAGCTCAATTAATTGATTAATTCGCAAATTGCATATAATTATGTGAGGCGTTCACGTGGAACTGACATTTTTCAAACATCTTATAACCATGAAGACCTCCTGCTCCCTCAAGTGGTCGTTTCAGGATGACCACGGCGACAACGTACCAAATGTGTCTTCCTCTTTCTCAGATGATTAACAGTAATGATGGAATTGTCTGTTACCGATAGACTCGCCCATTTAGTTTTGAGTCACACCCTGCAGAAATCGATTGCGCTGATCTATGCTACAGATGTGTCCATTCTAGTCAGCGGTCTTTGTTATAAAACAAAGAAATAAAAGGTAGCGAAAAATACTGAATAACATTTTGCTAAAAAAAAGTGATGTATGGCCTTTCTGGACTTTCCTTTCTTAATGCTCTTAGGTTACTGGTTGTTGTTTCAACACACAAGCGGTGCGTTTTAAATTAGCCTAGCTGGTAACTCGCAATCAAATAATAATAAAAATGTATTATTGATTGATGATGATAACTTGTAATTTTAGGATAGTCTCAAACTTTCACTAGTGCTGACTTGAAATCAAAGGGACTTGTGAGCTGACTTTCCTCAAAATCAAAAAGGAAAGGTGTGTTATTGTTGTTGTTGTTGTTGTTGTTTTTTTTCCCCCTCTTTACTACAACTTCCTTTTCAAAAGGGAAGATTTTAGTTTTTAGAAGGAACTACAAAAGTGGCATGAAGTGATCTACTCATTTCTGATTCTGCCCAGCAGGTTGTTGGAAACGGGAAGAAGCAGGGGGCTAGTTGCTGCTTTCAGTACTCTTACTGTTACTCTAGGAGGAATTAACTTGGAGTGTGCCTTCCAGCGAAAGGAAACCTTGAAAATTATTGTAGTGATGCAACCCCAGAACCGTAACCAAACGGCTTGATGTAGTACAGTAATGATTGAACAGAGTAACCTGCTAAATCTACAGCAGTCACCTAACTTGGGACACTGTAATTCAGATCTTGCTGAGAGGGAGGGCCGGGGAGCTGGTGAGCTCGGAGGTTCTTGCAGTGGTCACATGTCAGTTGTTAGGGGGATGCCCCATAAATGTCAGGATGCTTGTTCAATTGCAAATGCCACTACAGCCATGCCGTTCAGCATCCCCTCAGTATCTACACCTGCTAAAGATACTTCCTCGCCTCCTCAGTCAAGACCGTGGGGAGTCGCAGTAGCAATTGGTGGTAAGCACTGGAGACCACAGACCCTGTCACCAGCGTTTCCCCATCTGGGTGTAAGGGGTCATGGACTGACTGATGAGATATGCTCACTTTATCGGCCGTCCTTCAAAGAGGAATGTGCCGCTGTGATTCATCATATCCACCAGAATCCTTTGTGGGTATCTGAGGGAGGAGCCGGCGATGCGCTAGACTTCAGCAAAATTGAGACCGAGCCGTCTCCCACGTGCGATTGGACCATGGACTTCTCCCACTTGCAAGCTGAAGATGGGTCCTTTAAGATGGGCCTGACTGTGGAGATGGGTCAAGGTTTGGGCTGTACAAAACCAAGTGAGGTAGAAGAAAACATCGAGGAAGTGTGGCATCAAGAGTCAAGTAGAGGTTCTGGCTCCATCTCCAAGAAAACTGTTACCAGTGGCTCAAAATGCAATGCAGCACAAATCAACTGCAGCACAAATTCCTCTCCTGAGTGTAAAGGTAATCATTTGAACACCCAGGGAAGTAAGGAGGAGACTGGTGATCGGGCATTTGTCGTAGAAGATTGCTTGGAAGAGGTTCTCTCTGAAAGGGCCCAGCAAAAAGGTTCTCCCTCTTTGATAGATGGTGCCACAGCACATGCAGTTCATCCAAACACCTTGGAGCCTGGGTCCAACTTGACTACAGACGTCTCTGTGCAAAGTAGTTCTAAAGGAACTTACATAGTGTCTGAATCAAGCAGTTTAACCAATTTTCTGTCTGATTCTGACCAAATGGAGGTGGAGTCCAGGAATGAGTGTGCCGGTTCCAATATGACAGCATGCATCACAGGACCTGGACCTGCCTTAGAACTGGCCCAGAACCAATTCTTAGACAATGCCTCAGAGTTCAAAGTAATTGTACAAGATGCCAACCTGGCAAATTCTAAATTAACGGTGGGTTGTGCTTCTAAAGCTGGGACAGAAACCACCCCTGCAATACTGGAATCCAAGGCTAAAGTGAATGAGCTCAAAGGAGGCATAGCAGTGGAACCTGAAACGGGTCTCAATTTGACAGTGACCATCAAAGGACCTGGTCCTGCTTTAGGACCTGGTGTAGAACCTGTCCTTGAAAAGGCGGAGTCTAAAGACAATCCATCTGCGCACTCAGTAGGTGTGACCCATCAGTCTGGGGGTGCTGTGGACGAAAATGTTCCTGTTTCTGACGCAACATATAACTTCAGCATGGAGGCTGGAGACTTATGGGCAGTCGCCACATGTAGCCTCGATGGCACACTAGACATGAAGAGCACCTTTCTTGTCACATCCACCCCACTAATCATACCCAAATCCTTCAACTTTGCAAAAGTAGCACCACCCACTGCTTCTAACATGAAGAGAGCGTCTGACTTTGGCGGTGCTGTCAAAGAGCTGCTTGTTGACATGAGTAGTGCTGCTGGTCCCAGTACTAATGTTTGTGACAACCCTCCCCCTCCGGGTGGGCTCAAGTGTCCCGCCAAGGCCCTTCCCAAGCCCATCCCATGGAGACAAAGGCATGACAGAGATGCCAGCTCCTCAAACATTGTATCGAACAGGAAGTCCCTACTCCCAGCTTCAGTTCGCCTAAATAACCACAAATTGCTGCTGCCTCCCATGAAGTCCTCTGCTGCACCCCTGCGCCTACCTGTAGGGGGCCCTTCATCTTCTGGGGTGAGCAGCCTTGGGCAGAAGATGGATCTGAACTCCAGACACATGGCATCCACCAGTTCACTGGAGGTATGCAGCATTATGTGTGCGATCAGTTCCCATAACACACTTTTTGATATTCATTTTTTGAACTAGTTTAAATCATGCTTTAGAAATGTTTAAATAAACTTATGTTATTCTTCTTGCTCAACAGGGAAAAAAATTAAATTCCCCTGCTGGCACCAAGATCTTAAATTCTGCTCTCCCCAGACCCCACCCATCAAGTATACATACTCTAGGTGCGCACAGGTCTCGGCTGGGTTTAGTCAGTTCCACAGGTGAGCCCTTGTTACCGCCACTGGCACTGGATGCTTCACAGATGGGTGAAGTCTTGGGGAAAATTCAGTCAAGTAAAGCATGGTGGCTAAACGGTTGAAAGAAAAGAAAGATTTGAGTTGTAAAATTCTTTGATTTCACAGTGTTTGCCCTGAATTTTGAGCCTAGTAACCAACATGCTAAAGATGTTATGGTTACTATATTATAGTGTTGAAGGGGAAAACATCCCAGCACCCAGTTCCATCCCAAAAGCAGCCCAGAGGAAACACAGATGAGACTCTTCCCATTTCGAAGAGGACGAAAATTGGTATGAGAACTATTTATCCTATACATTGATTTAAATAGTATGTTTAGTCTGTCTGTTACTATGTGATTGCTTAGATCTGCAACAACATTTATCACAACTAATTAGTTTCTCGGTTTTAGAGATGCCTTTACTACACCGCGGATACATTCACGTGCCAAGCCTAAAATAAGCTCACTGATCTAAGGTGACTTAATGTCTGGCTGTGGGATGGAGGTTGTTGTGCTCTTTTTCTAATATGCAGACGCCCCGAGTCTAGCCCCTAGCGGCATGGCGGCGAAGGGCCCTGCAGTGAGTACTTCTGCATTCAAGAGACCCCCAACTCGACAGGCGGGCATGCCACTGAAGAACCGGAACACTGGTAAGGGGGGCTGGATGGAAGGTTTTCAAAGAGCCTTTTTGATATGTTTGGAACATGGCAACATTTTAATGGTGGAGCCCTTATATATGCATAAAATAATACACACACAGAATATTATTGTATATATCAGAGCATGTGAGCGGAGCGGTGAGAATTTCCGCTCCTCGCTCACGAGGCTGTCGGCTCCGCCCGCTCCTCCGCTCTATTCGCACTAAGCCGCTCCGCTCCATACCGCTCCTCGCTCACGAGGCTGTTGGCTCCACCTGCTCTTCCGCTCTAATTCGCACTAAGCCCCTCCGCTCCATACCGCTCGTCGCTCCACTAAAATTTCCTCCCGCTCCAGTCAAATCGCTCCACGCTCGCTCCAATTTAAAAAAGGGACTGTCACCTTAAACCTCTGTGAAATATTTTGCGAACTCCATCTCGAGCGATTTGGACCACCGCCACAAGTACGGTACTTTGGCTTCTCCGTCGAGTTCCGGTCGAGTACCAGTATCAAAAGTTTAAGTACCTAAAGTGACAAACCAGTTGGGGAACTTCTTTGGTACTTCAGTACTTTGTGGCGTAACTTGATTGGTTATGTAAATAGCCCGATTCTGAAACACAATGCGACCGCCGTCTTGGGGAAATAAGTTACAAACTCAGAAAACAATTGCGAAATAAAAAACAAAATTGCGATCTAGTCGGAAGAACAGATACCATAAGATCAGAATGGCATAACAGGACATTTAAAAAGTATTTTATTTAATATACTAGGGCAGCACTGTAGTTCATAATTTCTAAATATATGATGTGATTTTGTTATAATAAATATTGGGGTATTTTATAAAGCAATAATTAGTTACCATACATTTTTGTATGTATGTTTCATTCAGCCATATATAATTGAATTGATTAATTGAATTGATTTCTTAACATTTTCCCTTAATATCTGACCACAGGAGCAAGCCGAAGGTGTGGGACATTATCAAGGGCTTCAGGTGAGATGATTCCTGGGCTTTGTTTTCCATGCTTATTTGATGGATCAGAGCTGAGGAGTATATCCAGTTTATTACACATTTATTACATTTATTATTACATATTCAGTTAGTGACTTTGCATATGAATCCAGTGCTCAGTGTAACCCGTTTCATATGTTGAGACCAATGTGATATTTCAAAATGCACACAGATCTCCAGTGCAAGACTAGTGGTAAATGCATAAAAATGATGGGGCAGCTGACAGTGTGGCATGTTTCCACTGTAGCCACAGTAGAGTCCACTGCTTTGGCAAAGCCTTGTGAACTCGGCCCCCAGCTTTCCAAGGCAGAGATGCCAGCACCAAACGCAGGTATCGCGGGCATGATGCCCACTCCATGCCCTGTTTTAACTTTGCAAAAGCGTGAGTTGGTACGGCCTCAGGAATGTTTAAAATGAGTTCCCGCCTCTCTGCACCAGATTGCAAGAACTGTGCGCGTTACCGACAAGAGATCGAACGGTTGCGATCAGGTACGTTCTTTTATTTTGTGACAAATGGCAACGCCAGAAAATGCATTTTCTTTTGTCTAAGCTACATTTTTGGATGCCGGGTCATTTTCCTTACGAACGGGAAAAACCTGCTCTGCCTTTTTCCCTTCAGAACTGCAGAAGCGATGCATGGTGGACAGTAGCGATGGGAAAGCTGAAGAAACAGCTCTCTATTCTTCTAAATAATCCATCTAATCCTTATGCTAGGTTTGACGGGAATGTTAAGCGAAAAGCCATGCATATATGGTAAGAAATTGTACTACGTTGGCAAAAGCAATGCTTTCCGTTTTGCCCGTTCTTATTGGCCACTTCCTGTTTTAGTCTGAGGGGGGAAAAAAGTGACCCGTTTGCCTGAACTTCTGTTGTTCTACCTATTAAATATGATTTCAATAAAGAATCTGTGGAAAAACTTTTGTAGTATTATTAAAATTATCTCATAAACCTCACACATTAGTTTGTTTCCCCGAAACAAAACTGGTGCACAGACAGTTGACCTTGTCAGATTAGGCTAGATTATTGACACTGTATTGGTGGTTGCAGAGATGTTTCACTTTTAATTGTGTGCCTGGAAACTTGAAAAATGCAGCATTTTGTCTTGCTTCATTCACTTTGAGTTTGCAGGTGAGGATAAATCACTGGGCCACTTTCCAGTCATGTTTGCATGTACGTTTATGTGTGGGGATGAAGCCCATTGGATGGCACTAGGTAATTTTAATATTTTTATGGTCTGTTCATTTTAACAGCAGTTATGGAAGTACGTGGAAACGGAAGAGTTCTGCCAAATTCTAAGAAATTTCACTTGTGAGAGGTTTTTCTGATTTGCTAAATGTTATGTGTGTAGTATTGATGGGGGAGGGGGGAATTTACAACTTAAATGTTAGAAATACACTAAATCATTTATGTATTACAAGTTTTTTCAAGATCATCCTCAAGCTGCATCCACAACTACACGGGTGGCAGCATCCGAGGAGGTGCCTAGTAATCTGAGCCTAAGCTGCCAGGGTGAGGAGCCTCGCATGCGCCAGCAGGAGGCATCTGACAGACATAATCTTAGCGATGTGAAATCTGAACATGCCGTCGTGATTTGATGTGATAGAAAATATGAGTGCAATATTAATGAATTTTATAAAAACTACTAATTTTAATGCTTGATGCATGTATTACAGAAGTAACTTTTGTAGCAACCTGCATTAATGGATATTAATGTCTATCCATGTTATCCTTTACAAATGGTATGTTTAAATCTGCATCGCGGCCTGAATTTCTGCAGGTCTCATTCTGCAGATGTATTGCTCCTCATTCCTCACTTGAGAGAATTCATGCAAATTATATGAAAATAATCAAACTGGGGTGATTTTTCCCGAAAGTCTTAGTGAATAACGATCAAGATAAAGAACGACGCAGAGAGAACGATCGAGGTCTAAGTGCCTTTCCCAAAACCCCTCGTTTCAGAAATAACGAACGATCTCTAAGTAGTACTTTGTTGGCTCCTCCCCCGCCTCCGCGTAAGAAAAGCACGGACTGTCGATAACGGGAACATCGATCCCGCGTATTTCAATGATGAAATGTTATATTATTGTCACATCTGGCATAGGCAAATGCAAAAATACTTTTATAAAATCCATAAAACAAACCAAATCAACCAATAAGAGACCAAAATTAATTAACCTCTTTGTTGAAAATATAAAAATCTCAATATGGCATGCTGCTTCCTTGTAAAAAAGAAAAAAGAAAAGCAACGGGGAAAGGAAGTAACGTTTCTCAAAAGAAGCTTTAAAACTACTTATTGAGGAGGTGGCCAAAAATATATTTTAATATAATTACTGTAATGTTATGCAGCAAACTACACACAAAACAGCATTGCAACATTCAGACCTCCCAAGGACTTGTGTAGGCACCAGAATCTTCCACATGACCAAGGCACACTCTACAGCAGTGTGTGTTCTTTGGTGTGTGGTGTTATACCTCTCCTCAGCCACGGTTTGGGGGTCCAACACTGGCGTTAGCTGGTATTCACTAAGAGGATGACTGGTGCCTCCCAATAACCAGCCACCAGCAAATTCATCCTTGCACCATCCTTTGCCATCTAACACGCCAAAGTTGGACTAGATACACTGTAAAAAAAAAAAAAAAGTCCGTAAAAATAGGGTCCAATATACCGTGTTAATATGAAGGAATTTTCTGTATAATTCTTTACAGGTGTTTTTAATTTGAATTTCGCGTTTCATTGTGGAAGCAAGTACACCCACAAAATTTAACAAAAAAACAATCCGTAATAAAACCGATAATGTCCTGGCAGAAAATTACCAGTACATTATCCGTTTTTTTTACAGTGTAGAAGCATCATGTCACTGCATCAGGCCTCTTGGAGACAGTCTGTAAAATGTCTTTGGTGAATATGAATAGGGTTGAGCTTTCCATCCACTGCGTGTACAATGCCAGGTATGCCTGCAGTGGCATGAAAACCAATTTTAGCACCATGCAAGGCATCCCCTCCCGCTGGACATGGCACAACAGAAATGTGATCAATGCCTGCACAGATGCTGGACACAGCAACCCACATGCATCTGTAAGTCTGCAGAATTCATTAATTATGCCCCATTCCATTCATTAATTGGATTTTGAATTGACTGTAAAATGTTGAGTTGAAATGACAGTAAGACAATACATGAATGGAATCTAGCAAAACAGTCATTTACTTCCAAGATGGTAGATGTATATATTGACCTTATATATGTACTAGTGAGTGAACTTTGCATGATTGCAAGGTAAAAATTGGGTAGCTGTTTTACCGTTTTCTAACAATGCGGATTTGGGTTATGTTAGCCCTCTCCATGCGCATATATTTATTGTTTTATTATTTGTGCGGGGTCTGCAGAAGTGTCGCTAGATTGTCAGATGGATAGGGTTGTGAAAGGGTTACTTTGTGTGGCTCTATGAGGTCCACCATGGTACGCAAAATCATTCTTTATTTATTTGTTCTTTAGGCATCACTTCAAGTGTATAGCTGTATTACTGTATATTCAGGAACCAAAGTATTACTACTTGTAAGGAAATCCACAAAACACTGAACAGAATTTTGCACATGCCACAATTTCTATTTAATTTGTTCCTTGTTCCTTTTGGCATTCATGGAATAAAAAGAAACAGTGTTAATGTTTTCAAATATGCTGCTTTTTAAACAGACTCTTTCCTGCAGGAGTTTTTTTTACTGCTTTTCACTCAGAAAATTGACTAAATTTGTAATTTGACCAGGGGCTCCCAAACTTTCGCGTACAACTACATTCGTGCTCCTAGGTTATAGAGAATTGTTCCAGTGAAACATGACCATTACTCTAGTCTAGAGCCAAGGTCTTCTGGGGGTCAGGCAGACTACTACGCCGGAGATGAAGTGTGTATGTTTATGGACTTTGAATAATGCAGATGCATCCTGCATCAGTTTGAGAGGTCTGATGGTCTATCGTTCAAGTGCCAAACTGGTTTGTAGTAGTTCAAAGGAGAATTTATTGAAGCTCGGAAACGGCATAGACAGGAATGTGGGAAAGCGACTGTCCACACATCCTGGGTAGCGGAGTTCCACGCTAGGAGCCCCTGACCTGGCTGCTGGGGTGACGTGTCACGCTCTTACAGAGCCCCTGACCTGGCTGCTGGGGTGATGTGTCACGCTCTTACAGAGCCCCTGATCTGGCTGCTGGGGTGATGTGTCGCGCTCTTACAGAGCCCCTGACCTGGCTGCTGGGGTGACGTGTCGCGCTCTTACAGAGCCCCTGACCTGGCTGCTGGGGTCATGTGTCGTGCTCTTACAGAGCCCGTGACCTGGCTGCTGGGGTCATGTGTCGCGCTCTTACAGAGCCCGTGACCTGGCTGCTGGGGTCATGTGTTGCGCTCTTACAGAGCTTCACACTGGAAGCATGGAAACCCTACATACAGTAATGGCCATGAAGAGATGCAACAGTTTCTCAGTTTTTTTTTTTTTTTGCCTTTTTAAGATGTGCAGAGATCATCACGCTGGACGTTGATCACCAGTCTGAAGAAAGTGTGGGCTCCAGACTAAGTGTAGAGTAGTTAGATTAGTAGCACTAGTGCTCCTTAGTGAAAATTTTAGCAGCACCGGCACAAAATAAAGGTGCACCATTTAAATCAACATGTGATGCAACACATTCATATTTTTTTTCCATCTTAACTGTATTACTGATAATTGCTTTGGTAATAAATATGCAATTTGCAGAAACAACTCTGTTTTATTTTAAATGAAAGAGTCACAGAGTGGTTAAATGGTGCTTTTTTCTTAAATTACAAACACCAAAGTTTGTTTCATTGTCACCAAAGGGAGAGTGCTTATGGACCGGACACAGATGTCATTCTGCGCAGAATTGTCCCCAACCTGCTTTGTTATGATGATGTGTGGAAGAAAATTAAGGAACTGCTATACAAAATGTATAATCAAAAGTATGTGATCAATATAATGAGACGAAGTATATAACCTGTAATCAAACTCAGAGAAACTGCTGATATATCTCAATGATTCCAACAGAATAACCTCACTCAATTCAGTAATATTGGATCCAGAACAATGTGTTGATTGTAGGTTTTGCTTAACTAATGGATTTCTATTTCTAAAAGGGGAACTCACATGTTTTGCTCTGAAATGCTCACCCTGCAAATTAACCGGGTCAAGGCAATCTGACATGACCCGAGACTTAAGCTTTTTGCAAAGGTATTATTAAATGCATGAATGTAATTGGGTAAAGGG
>JAODKN010000002.1:11700144-11710524 GCA_026774425.1 Petrocephalus zakoni
CCACGGTTCTTACGTGCGTGACACTGGCATGTAATAACGTAACAGTACAGTACACTTTGAGCTGTAACCGCTTCTCCCCATCCTGGGTTGTTCCCTGCCTTGCACCTGTAGCACCTGAGACAGGCCCCAGACCCCCGGTGACCCTGACTAGGATATGCTGTTATAGAAAATGAATGAATGGATGGATGTTTTAATAAAAACACTGCATTTATTCTCTTTAAAGAGCTCAATTTTCACAACAAAGGTTACTTGAAGCAGTTATGTCATTTCCATATTTTGTTAAAACAAAAGCAGGATGTTTCAAGATAAAATAAATAAGGTTAACAACCACACTCTGTATTTTGGATGGCAGTTTGCCACAGATGTGAGTAATACTTTACATTTCTATTTAATCTGCCAGAATGATACACAGGTCCGGTTTTAATAATCAGTAAACAGTTAATACGTTTTATCCACAGCACAGCTTAATGCCAGGAGGTACATATAGCTAAATAAAAAAATGGCCAAATTAATATATGTACCCCCCCCCCACAACCGTGCGTTTAAGAATATATAATACCAAATTAAACCACGCTTATTAGACTACAGTTTTGGCTTAACCTTAATACATAAAGGCTGGCCTATAGGGTTAGCAGTGGGTAATTTCCGAACGCTGACCAAGCCTAAATAGTAGTTACACTAATAAATGCGTTTTCGGTTCAAAAACGTAAAAGTGATTTCAAGTAAAAACGTGTAAGCGGAGTTGTCGTGCATTGACCCTTATATAGGCTAGTAGATTAAAAATGCGCCTGTAGGAATCGATAAGTGGAGCCGTACATAATTCTTAATGTCTTATCGAGACAGACATTTAGAACCGTTCCGTGCACACCAGTGCCCAATCTCTCCTGGTGTTTCATTCGATATACGGCGATGGCTAAGAAATGGTAATTTAGTAACTTAATGGTCACAGTCTGGAGCCGTGTCGTGTTAGATTTACAATGTAACAGAATGTCCCTAACTATGCCAAGTGTCAGGCCTGTTAAAACTTTTTTTTACAGAAGTGTGCGCCAGTACGCAGCAGCTGGGCCTTGCTATCGCGTCTGTTCAGTTTCTGCGCTCACAGAATGGCGCAGAAATGGTTTGTTTGGCGGCATTTTCTCCCTTTCTTTCTGAGACATACAGCTGCGCCAGGGACAGTGGAGAAATCCGACTAAAACCGCCTCAGCGTGTCCCTGAAATATTCTCAGAGTGTTTGCTTTTAGTCCTGTTTTTTCCCCTTAAAATCTGTAATAATTTCCCGAGTAACCCATCCATTTCTAAGCTCTTGGCAGTTTGGATCTTTCTCCTGTTGTATCATGTAGGCTATAATCAGCACGCCGCAGGACTGCTCACTTGTACTTTAATCTAATTATATTTCCCGAGCACCCAGGTGTCCTTCTCTTTGAACAAAACTGAAATGTGTGGACATTAGTTCATTGCAATGCATTTCATTCTCTGGTAACACTTGCGGGCGCCAATACTGTAATAGTACACGCTTACTTAATGTATTAATTAACCAGAAAGTAAGGGCTATTTACGTGCTGGTCCCATGTTCGTTTATCATTCAATTCAATTCAGTTTATTTTTATATAGCGCCCTTCACAACAGGGTTGTCCCAGGGCGCTTTACATGATATACATTATTTATAAAATACATAGAATTAAAGAAGACAGAACAGAAAGAAAAGACAGAGAAAGCCAATTGACAACGGAGGATCAATCATAGCGGTTCGCGTATTCCGATTTTCCTTGCTGCCTATTTTAAAATTCCCAGTAGTGTTAACAGTCAATAGCTACCCGATCACCTGCATCGTCATCATCATCATCATCATCATCATCATCATCATCATCATCATCATCATCATCATCATCATTATTATTTTTTTTTTTTTATTATTATTGGCGGCACGCTGGTGCAGTGGATAGCACTGTTGCCTCGCACCTCTGGGACCCGGGATCCAGCCTCTGCCACGGCCCCATGAGTGTGTAGTTTGCGTGTTCTCCCCGTGTCGTCTTGGGGTTTCCTCCGGGTACTCCGGTCCCCCCCCCCCCCCACAGTCCAAATATGCTGAGGTTAATTGCAGTTGCCAAATTGCTCATAGCAGTCAATAGTGTGTGAGTGTGCCCTACAATGGGTACAATGTAAATATAATAATGTAAAATACCAGCCTCTAGGTCATTTTTTTGAGAATGAGTGAAAAAGAAGCCGATCGGCTTCATTCCTGATATACGCCGAAAATACACACTTCTTGTAATTTCCCCACCCCGACTTCGGGTACAGGCTCGTGGCGGAAGGCGGGGGGAGGCGCCATCGCCTGCCGGCCAGTGCCGGCGCAGACATGTGCGTCTGTGTATCTCCCGCACTTGCACCTTCATTACGCCAAGTTTATACTCCCGGGATCCAGCTCCTAGTCGAATAGTCTCCGCGGTGCCCGCTCAGCTATACAGAGCCTCTACCTCAGCACAGCTCTGCCGGTCTTGCTATCGACCCTGCCCGACTCGTCTCCGAAGGTAAATTAGAACGGGATGGGGGTCTGGCGTAGGCAATCCTCGGAGCGCGGGTTAACAAACACCTGTTACTGTCATTTTCTGTATACCTATTTGCATGGCAAGGACGTTACCGTTTTTAATTCGGATGATACCCAGTTAATATCGGCATAAATCGCGTTCATTCATCCCAATGTTCATTCATATATATGTAGTTGCTACTTCGCAATGGTGACACTAACCTTACTTTTATTTGTGGTCAGTAGGCGAAAATACAAGGAGAGTAATTTTATTAGACTGCAGTAGTTTCTGCTGCAAGTTTGTTCTTGTTTGTTAGAAATAGTCGTCATTCACTCCTCGTTAAATAATACCTTTTTGCTTGTTTTGCTTAATGTATCTATTTTACAGTATGTTATTTTGTCAATGGACGTATAATATATCAGTAATGTTATAGTAACGAGGCTCGATTTTTTATTTTTGGTGTTTATTCAGTGACGCACCAGAAATAATTCTGTATGCAAACGAAGTGAAACAAACCTAAAGCATAATTTGAGCGCCAATGCATTTTAAATCGATATAGTTCACGAAAAGTCATACCGATGATCCACATTCCCCCGATCACGTTAACGCATTAGCTGGTGAATGTGACTACATTCGTTAATATTTTTATTATATTAAATATGCATGTACGCTCAAAACTGTATTTTGAAAACTATATACATAGTTGCGATTCAGTTCCCGGAAAACGAAGAAGGCGGGAAACGCGCATATGACTGCTCAAAACATTCAGGGTTGCCAGAATATTAGCTATAAGTTATATAAATATAATATAAAATGCGGAGCCGAATCCCCCTCTGGGTGCTCGTGTCTGATCGCATGCTTCGCCCTGTGCTGCGCGGCTCCCCTCCACTTTCGGCCGGTTATAGTCCTCCGTAAGCTTAGGCGAAGTTGTATCATTTTATTGCCCATACCATGCGCACAGTTACCCTACTAAAGGACAATCAGCCCCTCTAGAGTGCTCCCCTGTCGTGTACCCTATTATTGTGCCCCAGTTTTGTAATATTATAGTGGGATGGTTCTATTAATGCGCTTAATTATCTATATTATTTCTGAGTAAATGATTAAAAAAATACAGCGCTCACAACGGAGTAATTTGTAGACCGTGGGGTAAATGTAACCTATTTTACAAAAACAATTAGTTTACCCTTTAATAACAATGTACTAATTAGATGCTCCCCAGGCCGTCGGTGTTGGTTACTTGTTGCTGAACACCAGTACATACCACATATTCCTTGACTAAATATATACTGTTACTCCAGCTGTTACAAAGTAGATCACAGCTCAGCCCCTTGACCAGGTTGCTTGACGCAAAGGCTATTGGTTTGATTCAAGGTGCCCCAGGTAATTTTTGAGAAATGAAAATTGTAGCCAGAATAAAAAACCGGGAACCTCTTGTATGTGAAATAAAATTTGCCCAGCAAACAATATTTTGCTCAGCCAGATGTTTATTTCCGCGCCGTGTTGTGTGTTTGCGTGCTGGCTGGTGCCCGCCGTCCCCGAAGGGGAGCGTCATCCTGCAGCCTGTCTTCGAGTGGGCAGGCGTCGATGGCATCTGCTGTCTCCGCACTCCGCTGGCATCCAGGGCTTTCTGAAGTGTAAGCTTTGTCTGCTCGAAATGAGAGGAAGAAAATGCCAAAAGGAACGTTTTTTTTTTTAATTAAACAAACAAAACATTGTTTACTAAAGCTGCTACGACTGTGGGTGTATGTAGCTAAATGTACTCCAGTCACTGCCTAAGAAAGAAGGTAATTATAAGTAAACAATGAGCAATTATGGTAAATGCATTTTAATCCGGGGAACAAAGACGTTTTTGGTGTGATAAACATGTCAATGAGAATTCACTTTATTGGTATGCAGTTTTTCCCTTCTCTGTCGCAGCAGGCAGTCGCATGCTTGGGGGGCCTTGAGTCACTAGGGGGGCCCCAGGTAACCCCAAACTACTAACTAAGCTATTGCCGGGCATCCCCGGTAACGGATGTGCAGGTTAGATGGGATATATCAGCCCTTTTATACTGGATGACCTGAAGTGTGTACAGAGAGCAATCTTCCTAGTGTGAGGAGTCTCAAAGCAGGGCATTCTGGGCTATCCAGGCTGCCAAGCAGGAGGAAGACCTGTTTTCACTTAGGAGAGGAATTGGGGTCCAACTCCCCCCCCCCCCCCAAAGTTACACCTCTAAAACAAAGAAAAACAAAAAAACACTATCTTCCCATGCATCAGCTACCCGAAGGCATTTGTTATGATCCCAGCTGCTGGGATAAGAGTGCCCTTTTCGCGGTGGTGATGAGACATTGTAACCATGGCAACTATGGCCCTGGATCCCAGGCTGAGCATTCCTGCTGTCACTGAGACGCCTCTGTTGGGGGCAGCGATCTGCGTAACTGGGAAGCCACCCCATCGGCTTGTTGGCAAAAGTGGCCTGGTATTCACTGGTATATCCCCCCCCCCCCCCCATTTCGAGACTTGTAGCCTTTGAACTTAGGAACGAGCTAAAACATGCTATATGACACATGTAATTCCTTAGGTATGTGCTACAGGTGTAATATACATGATAATGACACTCTGGTAAAGAAGTTGCTCATGGACACATCGATCTTAAAGGAATTAGGACCCGAAGCAGAAAAAGTGTGAGCAGGTGGTTTGTAAGAGCATCTCTTTAACAAGGGTTAGTGGGCTTGTACTATGAGCTGTAATCCTTCTTTGGGCTGGAAAGAAAACGGCAGCATGGTCTCGTCACCCTCTGAGTACGGCTTCTGGTTTATGGATGATGCAACAACATTGGCTAATGAATCAGCTTTGTGGGTTAGAGTTTTAAAATACTATCGTCACCCTACTTAAAAATCCCATGATTTTAAATGATTACCAAAACCAACACTAATCTAAATGTTAAGATGTGAAAATAACCAAGATTAAATAAAGAGAACGTTTTTTCTAGCTGAATTAGTTGGACCAAAAACGTCTGCTTTCTGCGAGGTCCTGTAGCTTGTTGCTGTTTGACTCATAAATCCAGTGAAGCCTAGTTAAGCCTACTTAATGGGAGCTCACCAAGATGGTCAAGAAATCGGCAAGTACAAGCTCTCAGGCGGTGTGTGAGAGGCTGGTGTGGAGGGCCATCTCACAGCCTGTCGAGTACGCGGGTTTGAAAGTGAGGTGTCGCAGGAAGAGTAAGTGTGAGAGTCGCTTGACGAGAGGGTCCACGTCTAGGGTGTGCGAGCCTTCTTTTTTCTTCTGACTTTTTTCTGTATTCTGCTGTCTGTTTTAAATTCCCCGCTGCGATCGTCCACGCGCCGTCCTCTTTTTGGTGTGGGAATCAGTGTCCACGGGCTTATGGTGGAGCGGGCCTTAACTTACTGCAGTTCATTGTTACTGAGGCTTTCTATCAAGGCCTAAGGAAAGGCGAGTTGGAAATGTCGAGAGGAGGAGTCTTTGGTGGCAAAAGGAGGTGATGAGGTTGGCCTGTGACAAAATGACTACAGGTATAAACCCCAAAAGTGAGTGTGTGGGCGGGCTGTGGAGGGTAGGGTGTGGAAAGGCTTCTGAGTGAGAATGGAGAATATCTTGAAGTAGAAGTGGACTGAATGGGAGAAATACCAGCGGCCATGAAGAACCTAGAGCCGTTTTTGGTTTTAGGCTTAGAAGTGCACCCCTGAGCGGAATTGGGCGGGGTGGTTGTTGACCGGTGCCGATCAAAGCCGCGCGTCTCGGCGGGGCCCCGCGGCGGGCGGACCCCGGGCCCCGTGGCAGTCCCGGACGGGATGTCCGCTGCCTTTTTGATGGTCTATTTGTGGCGTGTGTTTGTGTTCCGTCGGGCCCAGTGCTTTGTGTTCCTGCTTTGTTCCCTTTCTTTGCTTCTCCCCACCGATCTGTTTATTTGGCCCACATGTGCCATTAAAGATTCATTCATCTCCCCATGTCTCTTTCACGCCCAAATAGCTTCGCCATTCTGCCTTTTCCTGTTCTCCCACGCTTATGGGATACCTGTGATGATCTCCCCGGCCCCCTCCCTCCCTGCCTGAATTCAATGGAGACCATTGTTTCAAAAATTCTCACCCCGAGTTTTTGAGCGGGGGGCTAGGTTGTCCTTTAATGCCCTTGCAGCTGATGCTTCTCTTGTTGCTATAGTTACGCTGACCAGCATCTGAGGTGTCATAGAGTTCATGCTAGGAAACCCCCCCTCCCCTCCAATCAGAGAAGTCAGGTGTCATGGGGGGGGCATAACTCCTGCACTGGTCCCGTGCCTGCGAGATGTCGCGCCCGGCACCCTTTACAGCACCGCGGTGCCTCTCCGGCCCCTTTCATTTCCTTATTCATCTGGAAGTCAGAGAAGCAGCAAATTGATTTGCGAATCCCCAGCCTCGCGAAGGGAGCCGCCACGGCCACCCAACCTGCGGGTTACGGAGCCGTAGGCGGCCACCCATAAGGAGCGAGAAAGGGGGAGACTGATAGGGACACTAGATGGATAACGGGAGTTTTGATTTAGGGATTTGGTAGAAATCAGGGGCCATGATTTCATTTGCTGACTGTGTGACTTATTCTAGAACAATGATTTGTGAGGCAGGACCGTTTTAGATTAGATCAACAGCTAGATGAATGAATCAGGCACTAAATGCTAATGAAGCCCCCCCCCCCCCCCCCCGTCAGACATGGTGGACAGGAAGCTGGCCTCATGGGGACAGAAGCTGCTGCGTCGCCGTGTCCTGGACTCGGCCCCAGAGGAGACGCGCTTCGCCCGCTGCCTGTCCACGCTGGACCTGGTGGCCCTAGGCGTGGGTGCCACACTGGGAGCGGGCGTCTATGTGCTGGCAGGCGAGGTGGCGCGGGAGAAGGCGGGTCCAGCCATCGTGCTGTGCTTCCTGATCGCGGCGCTCTCCTCTGTGCTGGCGGGTCTCTGCTATGCCGAGTTTGGCGCCCGCGTGCCCCGCACCGGCTCCGCCTACCTCTACAGCTACGTGACCGTGGGTGAGATTTGGGCCTTCATCACCGGCTGGAATCTCATCCTCTCCTATGTCATTGGTGAGTGTTGCAGGGAGGGGGCATACCGCAGTGTCACACACCCAGGCCTAGACACGCACATCCAGAGGAAGGAAGGTCATTTCCTTCTGGAATTAAAAGCCGGCTTCTTGTAAATGTAACTGAAGTGTTTGCGTTAGCGAAAACTGTCCCGGAGTCATTTTAATGTGACACTCAGGGAAACGGCATACAAATAACTGATTATTTGGCTTCAAAGCCCGTACACTATGGAAACAGGATTGAGGAGTGTTCTCCAAATGTGACGGAGGACCCGGCTAATTATCAGTTTGGAGGAGCTGCTGTTTATAAGAGGCATTCCACTGCAGAGGCGTCCACTGAAGTGCCTGCTCAGAATAGAACTTATCTGGTCTGTTGCCATGGTAATGGTGATGCTCTAATGTCCTGCTTCATGCCTTCACCTCAGGCACGGCCAGCGTGGCCCGAGCTTGGAGCTCCACCTTTGACAACCTGGTGGAGCAGAAGATCTCCATCTTCTTTATGGCCTCTATGTCCCTCAGCGTCCCGGGGAATGTGTTGGCCAAGCACCCAGACATCTTCGCCTTTGGCCTGGTCCTGCTGCTCACTGGTGAGGACCCCGGGGGTGGATAAAAGTGTCATGGTATTTTCAGTTGGTTGTAGGTGTTGCAATCACCCAGCACTCAGGTGACTGAGATATGTCAGCTACTTAAGGTGAAGTAACTTCTCCTCGTCGCACCCCTCAGGTCTGCTGGCGTTCGGCGTGAGCGAGTCAGCCCTGGTGAACAAGGTGTTCACGGGGGTCAACCTGATCGTGCTCAGTTTTATCATCATCTCTGGCTTTGTCAAGGGCGACACCCACAATTGGATGCTCACGGCTGAGGACTTCAACAGGACCAATAGCAGCGAGTGGGTGTGATTGCAGCTGGGGGGGTGGGGGTATGGGGGGAGAGGGCCGTCCGGGTTATCGTTGGCATTGTTTGTTCAACTTAGTTGTCCCCTCCTGGTAATTTTCTGGAGAGTCAATCCAGCCTGTTCCCAAATGCCTGTCTGACGTCTTCACTTGTGCTCCGATACAGATCCATGGAGAAGACGTTTGGGGCTGGCGGCTTTGCTCCGTTTGGCTTCAGCGGGGTTCTGTCTGGTGCCGCTACCTGCTTCTACGCATTTGTGGGCTTTGACTGCATCGCCACTACAAGTGGGTCTCTCCCCTCTGTCGCTCTGACCCTTCACAGCAAGCATGTCGAATGGGGGGGTCGTCATTGCAGGACGTCGTGTGGCTTGGGGGGTTAGGCTACTGCGCTGGTGATCAGAAAGTCTAGTGCTGGGGGTGTGATTTTGATCTTGAGCAAGGATCTTAACCCCAGTTGCTTCAGGCACTAACTGACCCTGCTTACTCTTGTGGATAAAGTGTCTAAATGAATGAATGTAAATCGTAGAATTCATTTGGAATAGGGGCACCACCCTGACTGCAGCAAGCTTGAAGGTTCAGGATATAGGGGTGGTAAAGATGTAGGCGAACATCTGAGTTGTCCTTGGTGTGCGGAGGTCCGTCACGTTAACCGGGCCCATCGCTCCCCCGCAGGCGAGGAGGCCAAGAACCCCATGCGTTCCATTCCGATCGGCATCGTGGCCTCGCTGCTCATCTGCTTCGTGGCCTACTTCGGCGTCTCCGCCGCCCTGACGCTCATGATGCCCTACTACCAGCTCAACACGCAGAGCCCGCTGCCGGAGGCCTTCAGCTACGTGGGCTGGGCGCCCGCGCGCTACATCGTGGCCACCGGCTCGCTCTGCGCCCTCTCCACCAGGTGCCCCCCCTCCCCACACACTGCATCTTACTGTTAGCTGTCTCTTCCTCGGCACTGCAGTGGTGACCTTTGTCCCACTCCCTCCCCAGTCTGCTCGGCTCCATGTTCCCTATGCCCCGGGTGATCTACGCCATGGCCGAGGACGGCCTCTTGTTTCGCTTCCTGTCTCGCATGAACAAGAAGACGAAGACGCCGCTGCTGGCTACCCTGGTCTCTGGCTTTGTTGCAGGTAACCCCGGGCTGGGATTCTCCTTCTCGCGCTCTCTCTCCCCCTCTCTCTCCTTCTCTCTCTCTCTCTCTGAAATTCAGCTTATTTAGCACAAAATTACTTCAAAAATTACAATCAGTGTTAAAAACATGAACTGATAAATCCATTTCTACAAAGAATTCTCAGATACGGGTGTCCAGCTATTCTGTTACTGATGCCCCCCCTCGGCAGCTGTGACAGGCAGGTGTATGTTGGACCAATGTGTCCCTCCCCAACAGGAATAGTCACTTTCTCTGATTTCTGATTGGCCGGGACTAGGAGGGTATGTTTCCACATCACATTAGAAGGTTCACCTCTGTTATCTCATGGTGGTTGCAGGGTTGATCATTGCTGTTCATCCTGGTCTGCCTTGTCGATTCTGCTCTGCTGGTACTGGTGTCTGTTTGATTCTGTGAAGAAACTCGGGTCGCTAAGCCTCTCGGGTCTGGAACATCCCCTGCCTGATGTTTCTGACAGTCTGGCTTTTATATTTACTTGCTTTGCGTTTTGTCTTTTTCCCAACGTGCTAGGCGGAATTTTTATTTTAGTTTAATTGCACAATCAATCCAATGACAATTAGGATTTTGTTATGCTGGTCTGGCACTAGCTGGTATTGTCACTAGTTGCTGTATTAATTAATGTTTATGACCAGCAGGCTGAGGCGATACCCAGCGCCCCCCGGGGGTGGGGCGGCGGGCGGCCGGGGGGGGGGGGGGGGGGGCGCCGGAAGGGGGGGGGGGACGGGGTGAAGGGGGGGAGGGCGCTAGGGGGGGGGGG
>JAODKN010000002.1:11745174-11764588 GCA_026774425.1 Petrocephalus zakoni
GTTTGTCGTAGTGCCGTGTGTGTGTGTTTGTGTGTTTGTGCGTAGTGTAGTGTGTGTGTTTCTCTTTGTGCAGTGTGTATGTTTGTGTGTTTGTGCATAGTGCAGTGTGTGTGTGTGTGTGTGTTTGTGCGTAGTGTAGTGTGTGTGTGTTTGTGCATAGTGCAGTGTGTGTTTGTGTGTAGTGTAGTGTGTGTGTGTGTGTGTGTGTTTGTGCATAGTGCAGTGTGTGTGTGTGTGTGTTTGTGTGTAGTGTAGTGTGTGTGTTTGTCGTAGTGCAGTGAGTGTGTGTTTGTGCATAGTGCAGTGTGTGTAGGATTGTGTGTGGCGCAGTGTGTGCTTGTGCATAGTGCAGTGTGTATGTTTGTGTATAGTGCACTGTGTATATGTTTGTGTGTAGTGCAGTGTGTGTGTTTATGTGTAGCGCAGAGTGTGTGTGTGTTTGTCGTAGTGTAGTGTGTGTGTGTGTTTGTGCATAGTGCAGTGTGTGTATGTTTGTGCGTAATGTAGTGTGTGTGTGTGTTGTAGTGCAGTGGGTGTGTGTTTCTGCATAGTGCAGTGTGTGTATGTTTGTGTGTGGCGCAGTGTGTGCTTGTGCATAGTGCAGTGTGTATGTTTCTGTGTAGCGCAGAGTGTGTGTGTGTGTTTGTCATAGTGTAGTGTGTGTATGTTTGTCATAGTGCAGTGGGTGTGTCTTTGTGCGTAGTGCAGTGTGTGTATGTTTGTGTGTGGCGCAGTGTGTATATGTTTGTGTGTAGTGCAGTGTGTGTGTAGTGCAAAGTGTGTGTGTGTTTGTGCGTAGTGCAGTGTGTATGTTTGTGTGTAGTGCACTGTGTATATGTTTGTGTGTAGTGCAGTGTGTGTGTGTAGTGCAGTGTGTATGTATGTTTGTGTGTGGCGCAGTGTGTGTGTGTGTTTACTTGTAGTGAACTGTGTGTATGTTTGTGTGCAGTGCAGTGTGTGTTTGTGTGTAGTGCACTGTGTATATGTTTGTGTGTAGTGCAGAGTGTGTTTGTGCATAGTGCAGTGCGTGTGTGTTTGTTGTAGTGCAGTGTGTGTTTTTACACAGACAGTTTTTATATTTTTAAAGTCAGGATGATTTTTGGTTTTTAGGAATGTTTACACAGTGGGAAACCTCGGGCGACTAAACAACTGGGACTGGCACATTTTCCAGGAGGGTCTCTGCTGTTGTACCCATGAGGAACCTGAAATGCTTTAGTGAAACATCCAGCTGTATAATATGCTCCAAAATGCTAATATGTATCACATTGTCTCTTGCATTGGACAATAATATCTGCTAAGCAACCACGTCATATAACAAAGTTCCAGCAAGCAGGATTTTTTTTCTATATAAACTGCATATGATGCAAACTTCTTATAAATGATAGCTCGCATGTGATCTGACCAACCACTGGCCCAAACTAGCAATGATCCCCTGGGTCAGACTACCTGTGATCACCATGCTGGTGGACTGGCCTACCAGTCACCTATATGCCTATGGACTGCTCTGCCTGTGAGCCACATCCCCGGCTTTGTCCGCCAGCAGCTGCTGAGATGGTATTCCTGTGGTCCTTACCAAGACGCCTCCTCTCAGGCAGAATCCTGCAGTAGCAGATACCAGATACGCTGGTATTACAGCTGACTTCCTCACAAAAGCAATAACAGCATCTTTCTTCCAAGCAGGAGTATGTCATGTTTTAAAAAGGCTTGTTTCTGTTTCATTAAACTATAGGATTGCCTATAACAGTGCCATCTGTTTTTTTTTTATATATATATTATTACCACATGCAAGCATCCATAGATCATCACGGTACTTATTCAGTACATGGGTAGGATGTATTATTTCAAATCTGCATAAAATAATTAAGTTATTACTCATCAATGAATTTAAAAACTCTATGCTTTTATGCATGGACCAGTGACAGATGCCGACAGTGATGGCTGCTCTCCGGTGATCGGAAGGTTGTCAGGTTCCGGAATATATTTCCACAACACATCTGTCAGTCCTGAAAAGATGACTTTGCCATGAAAAGGGTCTGATAAATAAGTTATGTCAATGGCAATGACATTACATTTTAATCCTAGATCTCTCAAGCCCTGGTCCTAGGCTCCCCTGTTCACAAACCTGCTGTTGTAAAAGGTGGGTACTTCCCAAATTACCCTTACTTGTTTGACTCTTCAATGTGTATTTCGGGTGCAACTGGATCCTTACAGCACTAATTAAAATCGCCACAATAATAAAAAATGATAGTAAATACAATATAGTCACATTAATATGGAGGAAAAATATAGTTAGTGAACAGTTGGAGTTTTACTACTGAAAGGCCTTTACATCTCATCCACAGAAGCAAACGGAATTTTCTCTGAAAACAGTACAGTTTTAAATTGGAGTCAGATTTCAGTGCTTCATGAAGATGAAATTTCCCTGCAGGTGTGAGGGGAGAAATTATGCTTGAATGTGATTTCCAGTAATCATTGAAATGAGTCAACATGAAATAACAAAGTAGTTTATTGCATTTATAATTGCATGTCAGAAGATATGTTAAACGGACAAATTAGCGATCCGATACCAAGGTAAGTATTATAAATGTATTTTTCTCCATTTTAATTTGGAAACATGGTGAATTGTCTGAGGATCAAATACAATAACCCCTCTCATTGAAGCTTTTTTACAAAAGTAGTTATTTAAACATTTTTTTAATAAATCTAAATAATAGGGAGTCAACATGAATCAACAAATGAAATTTCCCGTATTTGATGCCGTAACGCTCGTCCCCGACGCAGCACGTGACTCGCGTCGCTCCGGCGCGCGTCCGAGGCGCGCTCCCGCCACCGCCGGCGCTCGGGTTTTACGTAAGGAGGGAGTGGTGAGTCTTTTCAAGATGGCGACGACCATAGAGAACGCTGCCGCTGCAGTGGGCAGCAAGAAGAAACATCTCGGCATTCCCGAGGCCGTGTTCGTGGTGGGTGACTAATCGGCGGGGATTCATTTAACCCCGAGTGTTTTTTTCCCCATCGTTAGAGCATCAGTGATATGCTGGCCGCGGGAGTCCGCCGAGCCGCGCCTGCAGACGCCAGCAGCGGCGGGCTGCTAGCCTTTTAAGGCAGCGAGCGGGCTGTTAGCGTGACAATGGGGGGCGCTTTTACGGAGGGATTAGCGGCGTCCCAAGCGCACCGCGCTGCTTCCGCCGCGACGCCGACGTGCCGACCTTTTATACTCCTGTAAACCGCACTGGGCTCCGGCATCCGCCTCGGATGGAGCGCGGCGCTATGGCGCTGCCCTTTTAACGGGACCCGGCGTGGGGAGGTGGTGGACGGGAGCGTTTTATTTACTGCCGGCGTATCTCTCTGATGCTGTGAGCTTAATTTTCGTCGTGCTTTCTGAGGATGCTTTTGTTCAATTTTTGAAATGCCGAATACTAGGGACAGACTGGGCGCTGACGACTTTTAAATCGGTTTCCCCGACGTCTTAAGGAAGCGCATGGGGGCTTGGTCTTCCTGGCGTTTTACGTAATTAGATCGAGGATAATAGCCCTGCTGCGGACCGACTTCTTCCTGTGCGGCCGCTGAACTTTTGAGATCTGAATGTTTTACTATTGGTCACAGTACAAGCTTCCTTTCTGAAGTTCCTCTTTGGTGCCAAGACCTGCATTTCCTCTCCACTGTAGGAGGATGTGGACTCCTTCATGAAGCAGCCGGGCAACGACACTGCCGACGCCGTGCTAAGGAGGCTGGATGAGCAGTACCAGAAGTACAAATATATGGAGCTCAACCTGGCTCAGAAAAAGCTGAGGTATGTGATTTTTCTTGCAAATGTGTTGCCTGCAGGATGATGCAGGCCGTTGCTTTGAGACGCTGGCCAGATGTCACCACAAAGTAATGTATGCAGCGGCTGTCTGCTGAGTAAGCGTATGTTGCAAAAGCTGCATGCCTAATTGTCATCTGATGGCTGATATTGGGATGCTGACTGCGGTTCTCCTGCCGTTTTCCAGGCTGAAAAACCAGATCCCACAAATAAAGCAGACCCTGGAGATCCTGAGGCACATGCAGAAGAAAAAGGTGAATTTTGGTGGAGCTGCTGCTCGGGCCTCGCCGACTCCTGCATCCACCCTCATTCTCAGTCAGCCTTACTATGACATTCTCCCCTGCAGGACAGCACAGACCCTATGGAAACTCGCTTCCTGCTGGCAGACAATGTGTACTGCAAAGCGTCCGTGCCTCCCACAGAGAAAGTGTGCCTGTGGCTGGGGGTAAGTAAGAGCGGGGGGGGGGTTTGGGCACCAGGCTTTGTGTTATGCTGCTAGAGAAAGGGGTATTTTATACCACAGCAAGTCAGTTGGTGCTATTTGATAACTACTGATTTCTGTCTCTATGCTGGTTTCCAAAATGCATGTTGTTCAAATACCTTAAATTGAGGTTATTTGTCTGGTAATAATTGCACTAAATGCAAGTTACACCTAAAGTAGCTTCCTGTGTTGGTACTGTGGCCTCTGTTGGTTGAAATGTGTACGGTGACCTTATGCCGTTTCCCCAGGCGAACGTGATGCTAGAGTATGACATTGACGACGCACAGTCCCTATTGGAGAAGAACTTGGCCACAGCTTCCCGAAACCTGGACTCTCTAGAGGAAGACCTGGATTTCCTGAGGGACCAGTTTACCACTACAGAAGTCAGTATCCTTCACTGAGGGCTCCAGCTTGGGTAGGCCACTCTTGAGCAGTGGGGCTTTGATTTTGGTGAGTGTGGCTCAGGGGCATTGCAAAGGAGGGGAGGAGGTTGGGAAGATACCCTAAAAAATTTGGAACGTAGTTGTATTGGTCTCCTTTCTTTCCTGTTTTTAATAAGACTTGCCCGGTCAGACATCAGAACTTCAGTGTAATTTTTCTGCTGTGTATCTGCACTTCAAAATATTTAGTCACTTTGCTGTCAACTGATCAAGATTAGTCCCCTCAGGTTAGGGGTGGTAAAAATTCTGCTAAAGGTACCAACATGTTCCTGTTCAGAAACAGCCCAGCGGGTCAGAGCTGGCTTGACGTCTATATTCCAGAATTTTTCTTGACCCGTGAACCTTCCCAGATATGGCACGTGTCTACAACTGGGATGTCAAGAGGCGGAGTCAAGCCAATTCCTCGAAAACGGCCGAGACGTCTTAAATGAGACCCTGTTTGTCCCCAGCGGCCCCTTACACCTACATAAGAGATTTTCCTGGCAATTACCCAATAGTACTTTGTCACTTGATTTTCAACTTTATTTTTTAAAGTATTATTTTCAAGTAAAAAAAAAAAATCTACATAAAGTGATTGTTTTTATTTTCTTCTGTTTTTGACTGCAGATTACACTGGGTGAGTTTTTCAAGTTTTTGGGTTATTTATTTATTTTTATTAAATATTTAAGTGTTTACGCTGCAGGTCTTTTGTACAGCCTGACACCGTAGAACAGGATGTAGTTTGCAGGCATTTGGATGGTGCACCTGCGGGGCTTCATACTGTTCTACAGTGGGCCAGACGGTGGCCGCAGAGGGTCAGACTTCAGAAGAACCAATCCCTCTGGCACCGCCCTCACCCCACTTTGTTCGCACGCTTTCTTACGCTTTTTCATCTACTCATCTCTCCGTCCTCTGTTAAGTTGAACCACATTAAACCGTAAGACAAACACTGAATAACCTGTGATCCGAAGGATGGTCTGTGTGTGTGAGAGCGCGTGTGAAAATGAAGCCGTGACTTGGAATGGAAGGGGTTGCCTTGCCGACGCGTTAGCCACGGTGCTCCTAGCTGTAGCATGCTCTTTGACCCTTCACATGAAGGTGGTGTTAGTTTACTGGGAGCTATAATGGGAGTTGGTCAGTATACGCTATATATGAAGAAGCAGGCTTTGGATATATTTAAACTGAGATGCAGCATTAAATGAGTGGTGTCGCTTTGAAAGTGTTCCTTGTTGTGACAAATCACATTTTCTGGTTAATGCGTTTATCTAAAGCCACACAGGCAACAGTCAGGGTCAGACTTCATGGCATGACAGGTCTAGGTCTGAAGCTGTGGGATTTGAACTCACACCCTTCAACACATGGATGCTGTACTTTAGCCCATTGAGCCACGTACTGTTCCCAGTTGGGCTACTTTCTCTAATACACTTTACCCCCAGAACAGAGTGGTAACTTTAGAGCAGCTTCTACTGTAGAAATAACTACATTCACTGCAGTTTTCTCACTTTCGATTAAAATAAGAGCTCACAGAACTGTATAAAAATGCATGGTTACACTTTACTTAAGGGTGCTCTATAACAGCTCTATGACAGCTACATAAGCCCTTCATGGCAGCCGACATAACTGGTCATAAGCATTCATGAAGGCTTGTTCCAACTATTGTGGCGGTCATAAAAGCTGACATACGGAACTTGACATGTTGGCTGTCATGAAGGGCTTATGTTGGTGTCATGTAGCTGTCACCCTTAAGTAAAGTGTGTGTGTCCAAGTCCCTAAGATGCTATGTGATCAGGTTATTTTTAATGAGCATTTCTGTGGTGGGCTTCAGCTAGTTCACTTGAAAACTGATTAGCATTAGATGCTGTGTTGACACCCAGTGGATGTACATGGTATTGCAGGGACAGCCAAAGAAAACGCACATCACCCCTGCCTGAGTCTGAACTGACATCTGACTGTTTCTGCAGTCTTACTTTTAAGTAAAGTAAAGCTGTAACAGATTTTAAAAAGTCATTGGTTATGCAGGTCCAGTCATGACTCTGAAAGGTCTCTACTAGAATTTCAAGTTAAACTTAAAAAAAAAAACACCCATTATTTTTTAGATTTAACAAAAGAAAGAAAATAGTCACCATTGTCACATTATTTAAATTTTTAGTACATTACAGTTCATTCACTAGTTAAGGAGGTACAGAGTTCCATACCCATTTTAAACGGCTACATGACGGACAGCTCAAGGGTTTGGAAATTCACATTTCAGTACCTACAGCTTCAAGAAAACCGGCAAAAAGGACAAAATAAGCAGAAGTAAGAGAAGCAGACGTTTCGGTATGCATTTAAACATTTCTATACTGGTGTGAAGCGCTGTAGAAAGTAAAGATGTCTGACCAGTGCTGTACAAGGGAGCAGGTTCCTATTAGTCCAGAGTGATGGGGAGGGGGCACCTAAGCCAGAGGGAGCACCGGTCCTTTCAAGACCAGGAGGTGGCGTTGGGGGATTGGATCAGCTTTTATCTGGTCTTCTCTCACCAAGAGGTACGGAGTCCAGTTTGCCGGGTGCACAGCAGGCCGTGTGACGGAGCAATCTCTCCCCGAATCCACCCAGTCCGTACTTGGCTGGGCCACCTGAAACACCAGCCCAGGGCTGTCAGGTCCAAATCTCAGTACTGTCCCAAGTCCAGGAATGTGTCACAGCGGGACAAGTGGCAGACAAAAAAAATTCAGGGGTGTGACTATTTTTGTCATATCCCCCCCGCCATGCCCTGCCAAGTCTGAAGTCTCACCTGAAACCTCACAAAGTCATAAAAATGTCGCCCCCTTGACCCCAGTCCCCCCTCCCCCAATCCGCACGTCCTCTCAAAATACCCGGCATCTCTTTGGAATGTCAGTGGGCAGGTAGATGGGGTCTCCTGACTGGTTAATTTGAAATGTAGTGAGTAGTCATGGTTACGGTGGTACCGGTAAAGGCCACGTGGCATTGCCCTGGGCATGGAGGGTACGAAAAATGGACAATGTTGGAACATGAGAGGAGTGTTGATGAAAAGCTGGTCAACCAATCAGTGATAAGCAACCTGTGGGGGGGGGGGGCGAGAGTGAACAGAATGTAACTGAAACTAATGCGTGAAGGTGTTGGTGACTCTCTGTGTTGGGGAGGGGGGCAGAATAGTAATTAATTCAGTAGATGTGGGCACAGTGTGTCTGCACACTTAGCACGCCTGATAAGACCCTACATAATTACAACCTGGAGGTTATGCACCCCAGTTAAAGCAGCCTCACAGTGGGTCCCTGTCACAGGCCAGACCTCTCAGCCAGCCGCTCATGTCCACAAGAAAAAGCACCATGTAGCGGACAGTTGCTCTGTGAATCATCATTTAAACCAGAAGAGGAACCGACAAGTACCAGCAGCCCCACCGACCAGAATCATCTACTGCATCTGAGGCTAAATAGTGTGTGGTGAATCCACCGTTTATTCAAAACAGCAAATTAGCTGATCTTCTGCACATGCTCAGTGCAAATTACAATAATTCAACTGTATGTTTTGGACTGCTTTTGGATGACTTTGGAAAACTACAGTAGGCTTTACCCTACTTAATTATATTTATATTTTAAAACACTTCTTCATCTTGTAGTTAGTAATGGGTGTAATATAATATTTATTGTGTTGATTGGCTCCCTGTAGGTAAATAGCTGAAGCATACTGAGAGTGTAATAGGGCCTGGATGCTGTGAATTATGGGTAACTGAGTCTTACTGTGCACTTTCACCCTACCTTTCTTGCACAGGCTCCAAACATCCTGTCAATAAAATGCACTCAACAGCAGGTAAGTGTCTTCCCTAGTCTGAGCTTTTAAGACCAACTCTCCCACTCCACAATGTGGTTCTGGCCTAGGGCACCAAAGTAGCATGGAAAAGTTATTTTTAAAAAAGCAGGCTGGGTGTTGATTGACGTGCACAACCCCGGTCAGCCCAACACTGGCCCTTGTGTAGGGATGCTTCCTTTGCACAGTTCTACTTTACATGTGCCATTCCCTCATTGGATGGGAGGAGGAGAATGGGAGAGAGAGAACCAATCACAGGGGAGAACTGAGAAGCAATACCTAATCAAGAGGGGGAACAGGGTCCATGGAAAGTTAAAGCAAGTGTTTTACGGTCCCTGTGCACAGAACTGAAGATGAACTTGAGTAGTACTTGGGCTGTCTGGGTGGGTGGGGGGTGCCAAGGCAGCAGCCGACAGGAACATCAACAGGCAGGTGAGCGTAGCGGTGAGCAGGGCGTTGGACGGATCGGGGTGGGGAGCGGCGAGATCAGCAGAGGCACCGGCGGTCGCTCTTGGTCACCTCCTCGGAGGAGTGCACCACGTTGGGCACGAAGCCGCTCTTGACCCCCTCCCAGCCCTCCTGGATGGTGATGTCCCCCCGTTTGACCAGCTCGAAGATGTCGCGTGTCAGGTCCGTGAAGGCCTTCTCCACGTTGATGGCGTCGCGGGCCGAGGTCTCCACATAGCGCATGCCGTAGGCGCCCGCCAGCTTCTCCGCCTCCTGCCGGCTCACCTGCCGCTGGGCCTCCAGGTCGCACTTGTGGCCCACCAGCAGGAAGACGATGCCATGCGGCTGCACGTGGCTCCGCGCCTCCTCCAGCCACTCGTGCACGTTCTGGAAGGAGCGCCGGTTGGTGATGTCGAAGAGCAGGAGGCCGCCCACTGAGTTGCGGTAGTAGGCCCTGGTGATGGACCTGAGGAGTAGGAGGAGGCGTGGGCGGGAGGGACAAGGCATGGCAATGATGCCGTCGGGGGAGGGAAGTGGGCAGGGCAGATGGGGAGCCAGTAAACAGAGGGAGACGGGGACAATGAGATGTGAAGGGGGGGGCATAGATGTAAAGAAAAGGTAAGCAGACAGTGAGAAATGGAAGGAAAAAAGAGAGGAGAGGAAGGGCAGGAAAGAGTGTTTAGAGCCATCGCTGCCCCCTCCCCCTTTAAACGCATCACCAAACAATATCTGTCAAGCTGAACACAGCCTGGGGGGGGTCATACCAGCTGTAGGCCAGAGCTGACCTGCAGCCCATTCATGGTTAGTGGTCCAACTAACGAGTACAAGATCATCAGGGTTAAGTTTAGGAGAATTAGGGAAAAGAGCAAGTCAGCATGGAATGACTTTTAGGTTTGATCAGGCTGCAGTGGCTTCGAACAGACTTCTGTCAGGTAAGAGGGGTGGTTCTAGCTTAGTAACACACCACTGTTTGTGTGCTTTTCTTTTGGTATTATTGGGCTATATGGCGGCTTTCAAACAGGGGTTTGAATCCTGTCCTGGAGTTTACACACTCTCCCTGCCTTGGTTACCCCCAGGTACTCCTGCAAAGTCATGTTTGTAAAGTCCCCATAGTGGACTGTGTCCCTTGCCCTGTGCACAGGTGAAGGAAGAGTGGATGCATACTTGTTTGATAGAAAGCTGTCACTGGCTAAAGCATGGCCTAAGGCAGAGCTGCCCAATCCTGCTCCTGGAGTTCTACCCCCCTATAGAGCTCAGGTGCAGCTGTAATTAGCCCACCTGAAACAAGTAATCAGGCCCTTCGATGGTGTCTCAGTTTTAGAGCAAACTTAGCTTCAACATAGCCGGCTCTAATACTAAGAGGCTACTGATGGGCCTGATTACCTGTATCAGGTGTCTTAAATGCCGGCCGCACCTAAGCTCAATAGGATCTCCATGATCCCGGTCAGGCAGCCTTGGGCTTATGCGTGGCTGGATTCCGTAGAATTTTGGGTAAGTAACCTCATACTGACTATGGCGTAGTTCCTCTATAGTGGGTGCGTGTGGGTATGCCACTTTAGTCTTAATGGTGTTTGTACACCACCCTCACCCCAAAGAAAAACACTATGGCATTTACTAGCACTGTATGTATGTGAGACTCCAGAAAAAAAAAACGCAAAAGTTATTAATCATTACTTGGTCCAAAATTAATTTCACCATATGTCTGATCCTGACGCTCAGTATTTCTCCAAGGCTGGTTATCCTGAAGGTGTGATGTCATATAGAATACAGTCACTCAGGTCTGGATAATTTCCACTCAAAAACAAACAACTATGTTAATCTCAATAATTTCCTTATGCAATTATAACAAAACAGATGGCAATTAACTGTGTTTGTGGAAGTGGGAGACTCTTCCCTGTCTAACTCAGTAATATTTTGAATATTTTACACTATGAAATAACATGTATGAGATACACAGTGGACACAAAACCGATCATAGCCCCTGAAAATCTTTGTGCTCAACTTTACAGTGAAATCACTGGGGAAAACATGAAGCACACACTAAGAACTTACACCCAGCCTGGGATTTCACAGTTCTGTTCAAATTACTGTCAAAGGACAGGACACCCAATCTCACAGCCACCTAGATGCCAGAAGGCCACGTCTTCTAAAAGGCGAGAAATGGGTATATTCGATCTCTCTTTTAGAAGACGGCCACATTAGGTGTTTGTGCACCGTCTCTGAAGCTTTTTAAGCAAACGTCTGACAGTTATGAAGCTCTAATTGCACGCTTGCTGCTGGCAGGCGCCTCACCGCTGTCATGATGTCCTCCTACGGTCTGTTCTGTCGCTCGCAGTTGACTCACATGTGCAAACTGGAGTACGACCGCACCTATTGGTTTCTGTTCATTTCCCTCAATCTATTTCTTCGATATTTTATTCAGCTGAATAAACAGTAAACATTATATGCGCGTGACGTAGAAACGAATCTACCTGGGTTGCGTAAGCAGAGGTACTTCCAGTTTGCAAACGGTCACATTTGCACGGCGTGATTTCCCTAAGAGCGCACCTGTAGCGCTCCATACACCCAGCAAACCTGCGTCATGGGCACCGTACCTGAACCGCTCCTGTCCCGCAGTGTCCCAGATCTGAAGTTTAATGCGTTTCCCTGGCTCGATCTCCACCAGGCGTGAAAAAAAATCCACCCCGACAGTTGGGTCGGACACCTGGGCGAAACGTCCCTCGGTGAAGCGCCGGATCAAACACGACTTCCCCACCGTCGAGTCTCCAATCACGATCAGTCGGAACTGGTACAACCATATCGCCTCCATGTCTCCCCCAAGCCTGTGGAAAGATGCACGGTTAGAGGAACCGGGCCAGCACTTTCTGTAAAGCCCTGGGGCAGGCGGACTTCCCTCCGGGGCAGGCGGGGTGCCCCCCAGGGCAGGCGGAGTGCGCCCCTCGCTCCCCCTCACCGTGTCGCTTTAGGAGAGCGACGCCTGTGCATTTAAACGAGGGCCGATCGGCCAAGAACACCGCGGCTCTTTGTGCGTCTGAGACACCCCCATCCGCCTATACAGAAACCGTGTGTCCCAGGAGGCAGAAACACGTTGCAGTTGTATTTCCACGTTGCATCGCCCATTTCCCTTATTCATAGCCCCATCCCAAACTAGATGTCCCTATTCTTCCAAAGCCATCGCAGAATCCAAAGTACAACAATAGATGAATTAATCCCGCATCATGAATCAGATAAAAAAAAGCCCGACGCTGAGTTATTAAAAACGGAGCAGCACAACAGATACTTAAATCATTTTATTAATGGGGCACTTTCGCAAATATATATACGTGGTTGCTGACCGGCTGTTAATGAGATTCTTCAGGGAGGTCTGGTGGAAAGCATTGCTTCCACAAACACTAGGTAAAAGCTGCATTATCAGTGTTTGAGTATAATTTCCTATCGTATTGAGGCCTTTGTTTATCTAGCCAGCAGAGCCGTGTTTGCTTTAAGCGGCGCTGCCGTCGTCTCCCATGGTACAGTGGCATCTAGCGCCCCTCTCTCCTGCCTTTATAATACAGGGGCTCGGCCGGGCAAACACTGCCGTATTCAGCTCCCCGATGAATACTCCGGCTATTGTCTCCATCCGGACATAACGGGGCGGCCGAGAGCGGACGGCGCTTTTGCTGCTCGCAAACGCCACGCGCTCGGAACCTGCAAACAGTGCCCACATTTTACTGTTATTCGCCAGATAACAAAACCGGCTGCATTTCGGAAACACCAAGGTCAATTGGCCTCCATTTTGCAATTATCCGAAGAACCCAGCTGCATTTGCTGGTAGAAATATATAATACTTTTAACAATAATTACAACAGTAATATTTTACTATCCTGCAAAGACCAATACGGTGCACTTCAAATGCAAGACGCAAACTAGAACGATTTAATATTAACATATCCCAAGACGTTCCGAGATATTATTAACCTAATAATCATTGTTATAGCGAATGCGTTTTTTGCATATTTAAAAACTACAGGTATTAATGCAACACAAAGAGAACAATATGGTAGAGAATGTTTGAACAGAACAGATTAATATATAATTATAGCATATGTCCTTACGGTGTACGGTGTGTCTCTCAGAGCTCGAGAACAGCAAACTCCATGTTGCCGAAGGGACAGTCTTTTCTTTCGAATATAAAATCTGAACTGATGGTCTTCGACAAAGCATAAGATTAATCAAACATCTTCTGCAATGAAAACAAAAACGAGCAGATCAATTGTACTGCGGTCCGTTCTCAAAATTCTATACAGGAAGAAGCGAATCACGCCGCTTCCTCGATAGATTCCGCTCTTCTTTTGCGAGGATGTCGTAGAGCTATATTGTTGTTATGGAATTTTTCGAATAGTTATCAATATGGAATAATCGGCGTCCGTTCGGCGCTATCGATGTAATTGTATTAATCTTAATCCTTTTATTTTCATGTGTTAAAGATGGAGAAATGTTTGGAAATTTCTCTGATGAAATGGCAGCAACACCAGCAGCATCACACAGCCTGACTCATCCCGCATCAGCAACACTACTGTGCAGTCCCTAATAGTGGAGCATCACATTTCTTACCTTCAGATCACTGGCACATGCTCAGAAATTGTTACCGTAATAACTAGTGTAAATTGAGGGAGTTTACGGGTCCTCTCCAAGAGCGTAGGTTCAAATAAGCATGCTGCTGGATACTTTAACGGCCACTAGGCTGTAAATAAATGCTTTAAGTGGATAAATGTGTTTGCTAAGATTATAAGATTAAATTTAAACTGGAGGAACAGAATTCATAATGTCCTGTGGTATGGGCAGAAAAAGCCCAGTACAGCTCTGCCTTGGCTGTTCGGCTATGACCCAAACAGGATTAGCCTGGAATCCCAGTATTTAAATGCACTGTATAATCCAAGCACTTGAGGAGATTCAGGTAGTCCTTCTTACAAACTCACTGAATTAATTTCCCAAATTTCTTCGGTAAAATAAAAAAAAGTCAGAGTTTAATCATGTTTTAATAAGACAAGAAAAGCGGACCATTGGCGCAAGTGGGCACTTGAATATTACCTGAAAAGTATAATTAGGGTTCAACTAAAATAAAATGAACCAATAAAACAAAACACCATCTTTTTTTGAAATAATCAAACCATGTTTTAACTGAGCAGCAGGTCATTTACAGCAGGCTTAATACATGAGGAGCACTTGTTCAGGGTACTCGTAATTGGGGACGTCGGCGTGGGAATGGCGTCAGTCATGAAGCGCTAAGCTCACCCCTTCTTTCCACGACGTTGTTGTGCCACCGTCGGAATCGTAACATTTTGCAAGCTATGTTTACTGCAGGGACACTGAGGACATTGGGAACGTGTCTCTCCCAGTTACATAGAGACCCTAATCATGGCTGGATTAACCTAAATGTTGAGACCCTTAGCTTACTTTTTGGTGCCCCCCCCCACTTCAAAAATCTCTCCCGCAGCCCTGGTATATGGTAATATTTTAACATCAGTTTTAAATACAAAACTAATACAAGGTTGGTAACAGAAGATGGAGAATTGCTTGATCCGGTCAGTCCCATAGACGAAATAGGCACCCCCCTTGGGGGCCAGCTTTTGAATGGGCGCCTATTTGCCAGGCAGATCCGTTTTGCCTCGGACGGTGGGCGCTACATCGATTAGGACCTTCTCTCCAAAATGGTAGTTTCGGAAGACTGGCACCCCACTGCAACTGTGGCAGTTTCTGATTTGGTTGGTAAGGTTTGCTGGTGTTGTTGAAAATTTTGTTTAAATTAATGTCATAGGTTCAATAATTTCAGGCAAACGAATGATACTGAGTTTTACTGTATGTAAGATATTTAGAGCTAAATAATGGAACAAGTATGCTGATTTGACAAGTTCAAATGATATTAAATAAATGTGCATCTTAAGTTTCGTTATTGCATAGAAAAGAACGGGTCAAAATATGAATTTTGCATTACTTACTCTCAATCCCTACATTTTGTTATGATGCAAGGAGCAATTTGTATCTCATGTCCAGATAAACTTGACATCGTGACAGATTTCCTGAAATGTTGCAATGTGAGAATCTACCAGCAAGGTGGGTGGTCTTCTCTGTCCGTTCCTGGCGGTACTGCTCGCTCTCCATCGCTCCATCGCTCCATCGCCACCAGGCCTATCTCCTGGATATACTGCAGAAATTCCACCTCTCCCAGACAAATGTCTGTCCTTCTTCGATCACAACACCATTTCAGGGAGTCTCTTCTCATACATGCACACACATGCGAGCACGCATAGTGATAGACACACAAACACTCATGCACCAATGAAATTCACATACAAACACTGGCAGTGACACACATCTGCCTGCCTTTGCAGTTGGAATTCGTTTCTATACTCATGAACACAACCATGCCAACAGACATACATGTTAAAACATGCTTAAGAGGCTTTAAGATGAGATGATTATACTTTATTGATCCCTGTGGAGTAATTCTCTTTTTGCCTACCCTGTCTTGCTCTTTGTAGGTGAGAGCAATTTTAGGAAGTGAAGGCCACCTGTAGCAGCACCCAGGGAGCTGGGAGTTAAGGGCCTTGCTTAAGGGCCCAGACACACGCCAAGGATGGGTTTCATTTTGAACATGAATTTTGCTTCATTGCCTGAGTCCGACACCCTGCGCAGGAGTGAAACAGCATCCTGACACAAGTGTACTACCGTGGGGTTGTGGGGGTTCTGCTGGTGCACTGCGTCGCCCACATCTCCACCTTTGGGGCTGTTCTCAAATGAAAGAATGACCTTGACTCCAAGGTCACAATGGCCATTGGGAAGCCTTTCCCCACAGTGCTGTTGGCCAGCAAGGCTGACCAGTCATGCCCTGACCTGAGGTCTCAGTTGCCCAGGCTGGACACCTCCTGCAAGGAGAACGTCTTTTCTGGCTGTTTTGAGACTTCTGCTAAGACAGTGACACCTTTGTGGAGGGTGAGAGGTTGGAGCAATGGGCAAACAGCAATCCAACTGCACCCCTCTGAAATTACTGAGGGCTGCAAGGCACTGTGGGAAAACTGCACAGTGCTTGCCTAGCTCGTGATGATGGTGAAACTCAACTTGTGGTATTAGTCACTCATACACCATATGCAGTATTTCTAAAGACAATCTACACATAGGTGCAGAAAATGTGTATCAGCCAATTTTAGTGGCTGCAGAAGTCATCATGAATGGGATGGGGTTGATGTGGGATGATGAGGGCGATGACAGGCAGGACTTTAGTGCTTTGCCTGTGTGTGCGTGTGCCTGTGTGTGATGTAATGGGATGCACTGACACACATACACACACGCACACACACAGAGTGATGTCTTTGAAGATATATATAGCCACCCCCTTCCCACAAGCACTTGAGTTAACACCAAACTGGTGTTAAAAAAAGTAATTCTGAGATACAAACCTCATTAGTCCTGGTTTCGTTTAGCAGACTTTTGGGTGGCCCAGTGGCATTTCACACCTGAGACCATCCGGCCAGCTGCTCCACACGTATGAATGAATGAACACATCCCACACACAAGGTGAGATAAACTAATCATAGCTGTGGCTTCTAATATCCCCCTGGGGCCTAGTGGGGGTGTGCGGAGTGTGATGGGAATTGGCAGAATTTCATTCTGAGGATCTCCACCATCTCCACTTGGGTGTTTTGTAGTGTGTGTCTTATGACATGTGTCCCCACTATGTGATAAAAATGTGTTATTTTGAACTTGTGGGGACATTTCAAGGTTTTAAAAAAATCTCTGAATGCAATCAAAAAACTAACTGCCAAAACTCTTTTGTATTTTTTTTTGGTTATTTATGGTTAAGGTTAGGGCTGGGTAAGGGTTAAGGGTGCTGTAGTTGAGTCCTCACAAATATAGATACCTATCCTGTGTGAGTGCGTATGATTACGTATCAGTGCATGTGAATGTGTACGAGTGTACGTGTGTAGGTGCATCTGAGTGCGTATGAGTGTCTATGAGTGTGCATGTGAGTGTGTAGGAGCATGCGTGTGTGTAGGTGCATCTGAGTGCGTATGAGTGTCTATGAGTGTGCATGTGAGTGTGTAGGAGTGTGTGTGTGTAGGTGCACCTGAGTGCGTATGAGTGTCTATGAGTGTGCATGCGAGTGTGTAGGAGCATGCGTGTGTGTAGGTGCATTTGAGTGCGATATGAGTGTCTATGAGTGTGCATGTGAGTGTGTAGGAGTGTGTGTGTGTGTGTGTGTGTGTGTGTGTGTGGGTGCATCTGAGTGCGTATGAGTGTCTATGAGTGTGCATGTGAGTGTGTAGGAGCGTGCGTGTGTGTAGGTGCATCTGAGTGCCTATGAGTTTTTATGAATGTACATGCGAGTGTGTAGGAGTGTGTGTGTGTGTATGTGTGTAGGTGCATCTGAGTGCGTATGAGTGTCTATGAGTGTGGATGTGAGTGTGTAAGAGCGTGCGTGTGTGTGGGTGCATCTGAGTGCGTATGAGTGTCTATGAGTGTGCATGTGAGTGTGTAGGAGTGTGTTGAATGTTCTCTTTCATCACTCCTTTGCCTCTTCCCTCTGTTTCACCGAGGAAAGCACCAGCATCGATGCAGCCGTCTACTGCTCGGTGGAGAACATTCTGGCTAATGTGGAGAACCCTGCCACCCCATTAGATCAGAACCTGCAGATCCTCCCCAGGCTGGCCAGCAGCACCAAGCAGGCAGGCGGGTCAGCAGCACCAAGCAGGCAGGCTAGTCAGCAGCACCAAGCAGGCAGGCTGGTCAGCAGCACCAAGCAGGCAGGCTAGTCAGCCTATGTCTGTTGCCTGCTCCAGACTTCAGCAAACACTTCAAGGCAATGATTTGGAGCAGATTGTTTTTTGATGATGTGGGGTTTGGTCTGTGTGGGGTGTAATACACATTACAAATATCCCCCACCTAGACAGGGTTTGCACAGTGCATTGATTTCTGGGGGTTGGTTCTGAACTTAGGATGCTGACGTCTATCTGCATGCAGAATTGTATTACTCGTGATTAAGAGCCTCTGCACCCATCGATATCTGAAAGGGTAGATGGTTCAAAGTGGCAACAGCACCATGTTAAATATACACAGTTGTTATAGAACTGAGCATGGCCTAGTCAATGCAAAATAAACCAGCCTTCCTAGTAGTAACTTACAGCAGTACAGTGCAGTGGCAGACCAAACATCTCTGCTCAGGATGGCTGTCTGTCTGAATTAGATAGATAACGAAAAATGTGACTATTTGCGTCAAGCAGTAGTGGTATGTTGTCTTCAGTGCTGCTGTTGGCCAAAAATAGAAAAGGAAAAGAATGATCAGTAGACAAGAGGTTTATCTTTTGATAAGAAACAACAGTCATTAAGAGAACAGAATATAGGAAAATCTGTAACACTTTACAATACTGTTCCTTAATAACTTAGTAGTAAGTCATTTACTACTCAAGAACAAATCATGAAAAAATAAAGTTGCTAACTGAGATCAAAGATGCATTACAATTCATTAATGATGAACAAACATGCAATCAGTATTTCACTTTTTGGTAACACTTTACTTGAGGGGCCACAAATAATGCAGTAATACATGCTTAGTAAATGCATTAATTAACCATTAACTATGTGTTACTTCATCGTTAATCAATTATGACGATTCATGTATTCTTTGTAGGAACTTCATTAGTTAGTTCATTAGGTAATGATTAACTAATTCATGTTCATGATTACTACTTCAGTAGTCAATGAGTTACTACTATTATTTGTGGCCCCTCAAGTAAAGTGTTACCCACTTTTTGTTATTAATCTTTATGATTCATTAATGATGAACAAACATGAGATCAGTAGGCTATATAACTTTTTGTGTTTATTAGTTGTTCTTTTAGTAGTTTACAAAGATTCATAGAATTAATGTCTGTGGGCCCTTGAGCAAGGCCCTTAGCTCCCTGGCTCCAGGGGTGCTGTGTGTGGCCGGACCCCGTGCTGTGATCCCCAATGCATGGAGTGCAAGAGGGGGGAGGTAAAGAGGAGAATTTGAATATTCTTGTGCAAATAGCAAATACTGGATTTATCTTTAATGATGAACAATGATTCATCAAACATGGATGTTAGGATTGCAAATAGGAATTGAAGTAGGTGGGAGAATATGCAACCAACTATATAACTATATCTGCTTTTATATAGCGTTAAATAGGCAAGGATATTAATAACCTCTTCTAATTTCAATTAATTTTTATTGTCAATTAACCATTTGCTGAAAGCTCATTATTAGGTCGGGTGGCATGGTGATAAAGTGGTTAGCACGGTTGCCTCACACTTATGAGGTCAGGATTTGAGTCTCCACCTTGGTTCCATGTGTGTGGGGTTTCCTCTGGGTACTCTTATTCGCAGCCACACACACACACACACACACACACAGCCTCGGCGTACCTATCTAAATGGGGACCTTCCATTCATTTCTATGGGAAA
>JAODKN010000002.1:11783124-11807538 GCA_026774425.1 Petrocephalus zakoni
GGGATGTCGTCCTACCCCCACTGCCACTGCACACTGCTGGCTCTGGGGGGGGATGTCGTCCTACCCCCACTGCCACTGCACACTGCTGGCTCTGGGGGGGGATGTCGTCCTACCCCCACTGCCACTTCACACTGCCGCTTGCTTTTGCCGAAACCCACAGATGGAGAATCTGAGCCTCTGCCTTCCCGCATATGTCTGGGAGCGCTGGCCAAGTGGGCTCCGCCCCCCCAAAGCCCCGCCTGCTCGGGATGTGGGGCTCTTCGGGTGCTGTTGGGGGTTGACCTCGCTGTGCACTCTGCCTCCTATCTCTCCTGCTGCTGTTGGGCAGGAAGTGACACAACACTCTGCCTTTGCCTTCTGACTGGGGATTTCTAATGGGCTTTTGGCTACCCTGCTTTCCGCTCTAATGGTCCTTGAGGTGCTGGCCCGTCTCTCTTGTGGTTGTACTTGTCTCCCAGTGTGTGGAAATAACCCCCCCCCCTCTCTGGTGGTGTTCTGTAGGTGATTTGCTGAAGCCCACGCTGCCCTTGCAGAACCAAGCTCCCATGATGCCGCTGTATATGGGAGGCAAGCTGCTACCGAGCGACCTGGACTCCTCCCTGGCCAGCCTCGTGGGCAGTGAGTGCCTCCCTCCTCAGTCTGTGTGTTAGCCGCAGCTAACGCTAAACCGTGTGCGTGGTGGCTTTAGCCATGGCCCTCAGCTCCGCTCTTCCCACTGTCTCCCGCAGATCTGCACTTTGGAGGATCCTCAGCCAAAAAGTGAGAAACCGGTCACTGGGGGGGCTGGATGGGCGTGGGGCTGTAACTGGTCACACACACTGCTGACTATGGCTGCACTACTACAGTCGGCAGGGCTTTAGATGACCCACTAAACATTTGTCTGGACGCCAGCTATCCAGTACTATACAAGCATTTACTTACGCCCACAATTCGGTAAGCAGATTCGTATTGCGCCTAAGATATTAATGAGATGCGTATTGTGATGCCCAAAATTTAGTAATCTGTATAAATTCGCCATATCCTTATGATTATTAAATTTGGTTAGCAGAGCACACCACACATGCTAGTGTTTTGGTAAATCGTGGAAGCAATAAGCACTTAAATAGCAGCGAAGAAAGGAACAGCTCAGCAGAGATTGTGGATAAAGGTAAAAAGGTTTCGGTGGTGTGGTGGTACTTTTTGCAGTTTTAAAGTCTCACACGTTTATTAAATATAAGGATATGCTGAATTCTTACAGGTTGCCAATATATTAGGCACATTACTAACTATTACCGTGATGGTTATTGCACATGCGTAAGTACATCATAGGACGCACTTATCGTAAGTACGTCACGATGTGATATCGTGCAGCCCTAGCTGACTGCCTGTGTGCCCCCCACCCCCCCCTTAGACCAGACATGCAGTGGACACATCCAGGCGAGAAGAAGCTCACGGGTGGCACTGGGTGGCAATCGAAGGCCTTGGGTGGCCCCACCGCCACGGCCTGGACCCCCACGCCCATGGCACCGGCACCCATGCCCCTGGCACACATGGTGATTGCCCTAATCCATTTATGACAGTTCTGTAACCTCCATAATCTGCTGACATTCAAATGATTTGCTCACCTGGCGTCTGCTGTCAATTTTGAAAAAGGCAGTCTCACTCTAGCCTGCTATAGACAGCTGGGAATGATGTCTAAGCAGTTCAGGTTAATCAGTGTGTACAGCTACGCGTGACAGTCAAGCGTGTCTCTGCCCATGGGAACGCGACGCTCCAGCCACCAATCAGGCGCTCTGTCACACTGTGGCCTGGTGCTGTGGGTTGATAGAAGGATAAAGATGGCCGTTCATGTTTGAACACGCCGTAAGGCATCTCTGTCACTAAGTCACTAACCCCGTGCTTCTCCCTCCCCTGCTGCTTTGCTCTGCTTCTCCCTCTTCCTTTCACCTGCTCCCCTTCCAATCTGTTCATCTCTCTCTCTTTCTCTCTCCCTCCTTGCTCACTCCTAACCCTGCAGAATGGAATGTTCTATGCTGGTTACGTAAGTACACCGTCAAACAGTCGTGTAGCAATGCTAGCGATGTCACTTCCTGTGTGGCCCGTTCGGGATGGCGGCCCAACTTGCTCCTGCTGCATTCCAGACGAGTCGCGCAGGCTCTCGATGTAGATCTTCGTGTTTTGCCCCCCCGCCAGCGGAACCCCTGACTTGACCCCGCCCTGGCTCACACTGTCTGCTCGCGTCTCGCTGCTGCCCGTCTCTGTGTACCTTTCCACTCTGCATGTGTCTCCGCATGTTTGGGGAAGAAGGCTTTTCTCTTGTCTGCTCCCTGCATGTCTGTGAGCCTTTGCATTGCAGTTAGAGCCTTCACACTAAAGGTGGTCATGTACTTCAGACGGAACTGACGGAATTACTGTCATTTTGACAGTAAGACGTCCTGGGAGTAGCTCCTTTTCGGTGTACCGCTGAGAGTCATTTTTTCTGACCACGCCCACTGTCCACGATTGGCTGACGTGATTGGAATGCTGCAGAGTTGGTCAGCAGGACTAACTATGCAGTTAGCAGTGCGCTTTGCGCCACACTGCACTTTGAATATTGTATATTTATGTGCGTTCATGTATTTCTATTAATGGTAAATGTTATAACTAGGTAATAGTCCATGTTTGCAGGACGTATCACCTCATGTGAGTGGGACGCATTACCATTAGCATGGCCACCTCAGGAAGCCCTGCTGTCCTTCACATGGGCATGAGTATCCTGCTGTAGAACCTGAGTCTGTCTCGTTTGCCTTATTGTGTTGTATCTCTCACACGGCTACACCAGGCTCCCGCCCCCATGCCGTTTCCCATGACGACGCCTCAAGTGCCTGTGTATGGAATGGTGAGCATCCCCCCCCACCCCCCCAACCTGTGACCTCTGTCATAGGCGTAGCTCTAATTCCATGTTAAGTGTTGAGCCAGTTGCCGAGGTTTTTAGTCAGCTGTTATTCCCCCCCTCCCCCAGCGAGGAGGCTTATTGGCACCTTTCCTGTCTTGTGAGAGAGGTGGGCCACTTCTTTAGCACACTGTCAAGGTGAGCCCTGCTGTCAGAGGGCCGCTGCTGACTGTGCTTCCTCTCTGCCTGAAGGTGCCACCCCAGATGGGCCAGGTGGCTGGGGTCCCCGTGCTGGCAACGCAGCCCCTTGTATACAACCAGCCTGTACTCAGACCCACTAACCCCTTTGCTCCCATCCCAGGACCTCAGGTAACCCATCCCCCCCACCCCCCAAGTGCCTCACAGTACCATCTGTGCCCAGAGAACAATCAGCCTTGTGATCCTGGCAGCCTCTCTGCCTCTTCCCTGGCCCTGATGCTCTCTCTCCTCTCTGCAGATCCAGTTCATGTAGTGCTGCCCCAGCCCCCCTCCCCCCTCCGCTCCCCTCCTCTGCGGGGCGTGGGGCCGGACGGGAGACACCACCGGACGAGTGGATGGCGGACGAACAGCAGAACGACACCAAAACCAGGGCAGGGAGAGGGAGGGGCCGCAGCGGAGCAGCCCCATAGCGTGAGGTGGCCCCCCTGGCCCCACTCACCTCGCTGACCTCGCTGAGCCCGGTCCATACCTGCTCGTCCACAGTCCGGCAGACTTGTCCTTTACAGACTTCATTTTTACATGAGTGGGGTGGGGGAGGGAAGGAGGGAGGGGTTACTCTTGTGTGAACGCGGTTGCTGGGTTAGGGGGGTACAGGTCAGTGCTACTTGGGGTTTGTTTTTCGTTATGTATTTGTGTCTGCATCTCTCCTCGTCCTCCTGTGAGGCCCCCGGGGCACCCAGTGTCTGGGCACTCGTGATGCGTGCCGCCGGTGGTCTCGGATCCAGCTGGAGGTGCAGAGGTGTGAAAGGCCCACTGCGTAGCTGCGGCTTGCTCCTGTTGCTCAGGATTGCCGTGTGCCCGTTTCCACTCTTCCATCCCGCCAGCTTGGAGTTTCCGGCTTTGTTGATAAATACGTTTGTCGGTAGTGAATCTGGACTACCGGAACTGGTTTTTCCGACCTCTGAGTGTTTTCTGCTTGTGACTCTGTGTTTGCGTGCAAGAGACTGAGAGGACACGCCTATGTTGCGATGTCTTGCTGCTGGTCGTCAAGGACTGTGTCGGAATTTAGACCCCGTTCGGAGTTGAGGACTTCTGTGACCCCTAAACTGCCTTTGCTCTTCAAAGCCCTGTCTGTCCTGTCTGATGGGGCTGTTTCTTACTTTTCTTTTTATTAAAGTAACTTTCAAAGGGCCTCTGTATGTGAATTTACACTCTCATCCTTATCCAATAGGGGGAGGGGCTTCTGTAAAGAGGTGTGGCTTTCAGAAGTAGGCGGAGCTCTAGGGAATGAAGTTGTCAGGTGCTGCTATTAAACAGGAAGAACATGTTCTTGGTGGTGATAGTCATATGAAAATGGAATTTTATTATTTTTTCTTCTGCTTTTGTCTTGTTCTGGCTGATGTGAGCATGGCTGCGGAAAGGGGAGACGTTTGTGTAACTCATAGCAGTGCAGTGAGCTGGCTGAGAGGATTGTCTGTGAGTGTGAATATACCCACTTATTTTGTGGTTTGCCAAAGAGGAAAGAGAAACCAGTTCCTTCATTGTCCAGCCCGTGGTGTCGTTTCCATTAGGTTAAACCTTAATGGATCCCGGTTCGGTTTGTGCAGCCTGGGAGATGGTGGGGTGGGGGGTTAGGGAGGGTTGGGGTGGGTTTTAGGGAAGCTCCTGCCTTTTGAGTTGCATGGTCTGTGTTGTGTTGCTGTTTGGATGCCTTTTTAAAACGAAGCATGATGTGTATGTAGTCACGTTACCTCGTCTAAGTGTGGACTCCTTGTGGTTTACCGACGATATGCTGAACGGATGATCGAACTGGGCAAACTGGGCAGCCGAACGCGACGCTCAAGCACTTTTTGCCTGCTCCCTATAGCTACCTTTCTGATCCATTTGTAGCAAACCTCGTCCGACAGGGTAGCCAGTTACCGCTCACCGGGTCACACACGACGATGTCATTCGCACCACCAGAACAATATGTATGTTGCTCAGATATGTGAGGTGAAGTAGCATCACACTTTGTCTGCACAGATGGTCAGTTTCTGTGTCCAAATGGATTCTTTTGATGTCTAATTCTGTAGCTCCACCTGTTGGCTACATGGTGTAAGGAATCAAATTGTATGGTTATCTTCTGTTATTCATAGAGATGCTGAACTTTCCTCCATTATTCCACTGAGAAGCTTATGGGCTCCCCGAATCTCAGCCTGGAATCTCAGAATGCTCTTCTCCTGGATGCTTTTCTGCCAGATTCGTCGTTATGATTATTTTCCCCTCCTTGGACTTTTTCGCACGTCTTGGCACTTTCCCCTCCCTCTTCTAAACTAGGTTGAATCGAACTGTTGCCTCACATTGTCTGTGTGCCTGTCTCCTGCAATACAGTGTTCGAAAACCTGTTTTCTGTGTGTGAGATATATTTTGGTCTTTGTGTGTTTAAGAAAGGTACAGGGCCAATGTTTTGTCTCATGCAGTGGGGGAGGGACGGCCCCCCTCAGCCCTGTCCATCTCTGATGCCAAACGAGTCCTCGGCCAGCAGGGAGGCCCGGCCCGTGCCTCAGTCCCCTTTTCTACGTCCTTATTTATAAGAGAAGGAATATCAAGGTTTGAATTAGCATTGACAAGCATATTGCAAAAAAGAACAAAAAAAATCATGGGCTTTTATTTTTATGCATATAGATTTCATATTGGGTCACACACAGTTTTGTTTTTTGAACAAAAGTAAAATAAAGTCATTTGCCATTCCTAGATCGTTTCCTGTTTCCTTTGTTGCTGTTTCCCTACGTGACAGTTTCTGTCAGTGACACGGGAGTTGGGTGGGAAGCCTCATGGGGAATTTCATCCTCTTGGGTACCATACCGTTCTGGACTGCTACAGAAATCGTACGCCTTCTGTGCTTTCCCTCATTAGTTCAATGTAAGCTTATTTCTCAGTCTCACTTCAATGTAACGCCATCCCCTCATGCTTTTGTATACCCGGGCCTGTGTATGTGTGTCCTACTCGCCCCCAGTTCCTCACGACTTGCTGCGAAGGTGTGTGAGGTTTTTTCAGAGCTAAATGAGGAACCAGAGGAAAGTGCCACCTCATTCTGTCACCTGGGAAACCGTACCACGCGGGCATCTATTTCTGTGACCCCCGCCCCTACAAATTCTCTCTTGGTTTTCCGGACTTGGCTTTCCTTAGCTACGTGGGAGTCTCCTGACTGTCCCAGTCCATCTCCTCTCCCAGTGAGCAGCCCTGTAGGCCAGAAGGATGTCTGTGCTGATGATGATTTTTATTTTTTTTTCTTTCTTTTGTCACCCCACCCCTCCACATTTTAACCCTCAATCCTTGTGCCTTATCGCCCCCTGGTGGATTTTTCTAAAAGTGCAGCACAAAATGTAGGAACCGGGAAGAGTGCTGATGAGTTTGCTTCATGTTATTAATACCCAAACTGTGTATTGCCATTTTTGGTGTTTTATATTCTGAAACGTTAATCCTCTTGAAAAATCAAGGTGAGTCTTAGATTTCATGTTTTGATGGGATAGCTGCTCTGTTTTTTTTTTTTTTTTTTAGTTGGGCCTTGTATTAATAATAATAATAATAATAATAATAATAATAATATTATTTTTTTTTTTAATGCTTTTTCTGCCCGAACATCAGTGTATAACCTGTGTATATGATGGACTACAATCGCTGACTAGACAACACTATATTCCACTTATCCTACTGTATAGGAGTCTGAAGCGTGTCCCTGGAAACATCATCCAGGGCCAATGGGTGGTGTTGTGTTAGCAGTCCGGGGTGTGTGTGTCCATGTGGCACTGGGTTCCCCTTAGCCTCCCTCCTGTCACAGGAGTGCATGATCATGCCCCCCTGGCTGGCTGGCCATAGGAATGTCAGGCCCCTGAGATGAGCGCTGACAGCTGCTTGGCGTGGCAGGGGAGGGGTCTGAGCCTATTTATATCCACCCCTAAAAGCATCCGCGTGGCTGCCCCTCTCTTCCTCTTCCAGTGTCTCCAGCCGCAGTTTGCCCCTTCTGGATTTCTCCGCTGCCTTCCTTGGCATTCCTCCACGGGTGGAAAGTTCTAGAAAATTGGTGAAGGCGGTGCCTGAACGCAGATAAAGAACGCCGTCCCCCCCGGGTGTGTGAGTGTGACAGGACACCCGGATAAGGGGTGAATAGTAGGAAGGAGACCTGAAGCTGTGTTAGCTAGTGCCATGGCTCTGCTCTGCTACAACAAAGGCTGTGGGGACCGCTTCGATGAGCACGAGAACGCAGACGGTGAGCTCTCTCCGTGGGCGGCCATGCCCACTGAGACTAACTCCCTTTTAGTTAGTGGTTTCAAAAGCTGAAAGCCATTCATTGGATTTGATGGCGTGATTTGGTGGTGTTCCACCGCTACTATTCAGCCATACCCGAAACTGCATGTTTATGGAGGATTGGTGTGAAGTCCTTGTTACCGGAGTAGTAGGAGCTTTTAAAGTTGCCAAAAAACTGCTTAAGATGCCTGTGCGGAGGTGTGATTTCCGGAAGATTCCTGGTCTTTAATATAGCCCAGCATGCGAGATGTGTTATAGGTAAGCTGTTAGACTATTGCTCGGGACACTTTATTTGAGGCTTCCGTTGTGTAAACCAATTTTTTCCAACCCAGTCCTTGAGAGGGAGCAAAAATGTGGAAGCCTGGGGGTTCAAGCGGACTGGTTTGGGGAAGGGAAGAGGGTACTGACCATGTGCTGTGGGGTGACACCATTGATTAGCCTTTGGGGGTTGGGTGTTGGAAGAGGTGGGGGAGTGGTTCGTGTGACCGGAGCTGGGGGAGTGGTTCGTGTGACTGGGCACTGCATTGGTAAGCTCTGTTTACTCCCCCACGCTTTGTGCTCATGGTGGTCACCCTTGTCTATCACACCTTCCTCCCAGATGCCTGCCTGTACCACCCAGGGGTGCCCATCTTTCACGATGCCCTTAAGGTGGGTTTGCGGTCTGCTGGCCCTAAACACAGTCCGAGACTCTTTAAGCGACTCATTCCGTTAAGTGACTGTCTGTTCTTAGGGTTGGTCTTGCTGCAGGAAGAGGACCACAGACTTTTCGGAGTTCCTGTCTATCAAGGTGAAGGACGCATATTCATGAGGGGCCGACTGACTCATCTGTCAAGTGATATCCAGCAATACATAACACTCACCCTAGTGCGATTTGTGCCGCACTCCAGGGGTGTACCCGAGGGCGCCATAGTAACCAGAGACCCCAGGAACCACTGTGTCCAGAAGTGACATCAGATAAGGGCGACTTGCAGAACCACCACCATAACAAAGAAATAATCTTTAAGGGGCCCAAATCTGCAGAGGCTCTGCAGAAGGAGAGACCCAGGTACCCTGTCTTGCTACATATGTGCTTATACCTGTGCCCTTTGTCAGCAATCCTTTATGTGCATTTTAAATTGTGGCAATGCTGCAGTTCTATCTAATGGTGTGTTGGTGCCAGATGTATTTTAGATCCAGAAAGTAAAAATCCAGACCTGGATTTGTTTCAACCAACACTTTGAGCACTCTGTGACTGTGACTCTTTATACTCAACTACCTGGTCGAAACAATATCTTGGTCTGGATTTTTAACATTTTGTCACTTACTAATCATATACATATGAATTGCTGTGAAATGGTTCTTCACGACACTCCGTGCTATAGACAGCAGTGGGTGACACCAGATGTCGTCTTAATGTCATCTTAATGTTGCCATTTTTTTACTTTTTGGACCTGAAATTTTATACCTCTGTTTGGTGCCTTACTAGCCATGATGAGCTGAAGACCAAGTTGCCCGTGAAGGTGTCGACCTCATTGGCCCAGGTGCTGGAGAAGCTGCAGATAACCCAGAAGGCAGAGGCACAGAAACAAGGTGAGGATGCCCCAGCCCTGAGCCACTTTTGTCTGTCTCCATCTAGTGGTCAAATGCCGGTACTGCCTCACTCTCTCATTCTCTTCACCGGGCCCTTCTTCTCACCATCCTCCGCCCTGTCCCTCTTCATTCCTCCCCCACAGAGAGCCAGGCTGTCATGCTCGGGACACGGTGCAAGAATGCAGGATGCAAAACAGTGGGTGATCTTTATGCGTGCCGGATTGTGTCTTTATGGCGGTCAAGTGTAATGCCAGCTAAATGTAGCCTGAGCCAGATTTGGTTGAGCGCCTGTTGGGGAAACTAGATCCTCTCCAGACACACAAATAAGTCACAAAAGATTTCACAGGAGATGGACATGACTGTCACGACAGCAGCAGAATGTCATCATGATGGATTTAAGGTGGAATGATGGATTTAAGGCAGAATGCACGCCAACAATTTGTTCGGATGGTCTGCTGTGTTTCACAGGCATACCAAGGAGAGGCTACTGATGCAGAGACCTGCATCTACCACCCAGGGGTGCCAGTGTTCCATGAAGGGTAAGCCCCTCCCTGCCGGCCCTCTCGCTGGGCCAGCCCTCCCTCCCAAGCATGAGTCATCAATTTGCCCTCTTTGCTTTCATGTGTGTCCCTCATTAACTGACCTATTATTTACACAGAGGAATGAACTGTAAGTGAATTGTCACTCAAAGATGAGTTGCACATAAAAAGTGGATGATATAAGTGGATTATAAATTATGTAGCCATTCATTTTAAATGAATTAGGCAACCACTTGATGGATCATTCAGCAAAAAAGAGAACCTACTTTAAGCCAGTACAGTGTAATAAAGTCCTGTACAGTTGCGCTGGCAAAAGTCAGCTGGACTGTTGCAGCCAGTTACTGCCCCCTCAGAAGATGGCACCCTGGGATATTTCCCATATTGCCATTGCCAGGATCCGCCCCTGTGCATGATGGGGGCGGGGTTCTGTCTGCCCTGCCCTGTATGTACTGACTTCCCGTCATTCCATCTCCAGGTATAAATACTGGAGCTGCTGTTGCATCAAAACCCTCGACTTCAACATCTTCCTGGACCAGAAGGGATGCACCAATGGCAAGCATCGCTGGATCCCCAAACAGGTACGAACTCGTGCGCAAACCCATACCATCATTTATGTTGGTGTTTCTCAACCCAGTCCTTGGGGACCCCCAGACAGTACATGTTTTTGCTTCCTTAGAGTTTCCAGCACATCTGTAAGCAGGTATTCCGTGTTCTTGATTGGCTGGGAGCTGGAAAGGAGCAAAAATGTGGACTGTCTGGGGGTCCTCGCAAACTGGGTTGAGAGACATTGGTTGGACATTGGTTGTAAATGTTCTGCTGAGACACTCTCTGGAGCTTGACGTCTAGTTTAGCTTGTTTTTAGGGAATATTTGGTCAGATGGCCTCACCCCCTTAGCATGGTCTAACGGGGTTGGGTTTTCACAGGACAAGAAGAAGGTGGCGTGTCGGTATGACTGGCACCAGACAGGGAACCAGGTGGTAATCACGCTGTACGCCAAGAACGCCAACCCAGAGCACTCCTACGTGGAGGCCAACCGCACCATGGTGAGTCCCCAGAGGGCCCAAATCTTACCTTGGGAAGGATCAAAGGGTTCGTCTCTACATGGCATCCTGCAAGCTCTGTGTAATACTCACATAATCCCAAATCCATCCCTGCAGTTGACGGTTCACATTCAGTTTGAAAACGACAAAGTCTACCACTCAGACTTCTACCTCTGGGGGGTGAGTCTACTGGCCTGTGGCTATGCCTCCTATCTTCTAGGCACCTTGTAGAGGTCCAGCTGGGCCACATGACTTTGCCCTACTGTCATAGCCAATTTTCTGCATTACTCACAGCCAGCAGGCTGTGCACGTGAACCCAGATCTCGCTGCCTGCAGGTGATTAACGTCTCCCAGAGCTCGGTCAGCATGGTGCCGGCCAAGGTGGAGCTGATGCTGAGCAAGGCAGATGCGGTGGCTTGGGGCAAGCTGGAGGACCCGAAGGCCAAGGTGGAAGCCCCCGCGGAGCCGCAGGAGGACCGCTACATCGATCCCGACGAGATGCCCGACTGGGACATTGACGACGACGACATCAGCGAGTCCGACGAGGAGGAGCCGCCTCCCCCCAAGTCAGCCGGGACCTCGCCTTCACCCTGTGCTGCCGCTGAGGGGGCCATTTCGACAGAGGCATGAGACACTGGTGCTATACAGGGCCCTCGGCTACCTCAAGGAGACTGCTAACAGGATGCGGAGTAACGCCAACCTTTACATCCATCCTGCAGTGTCAATATGATGCCTAGCATGCTGTGGAACACCTTGCCCTGGGCATTGTTCCGATGTAGGTGTTGGGGGAGGGGGGTCTTACATGTGACTAGATGGCTAGAAGACCATTAAGCTGAGTAAGGATTAAAATGTGAATGTGTATGTTTGACAGTTAGTCTTCACTTTTTTTTTCCAGCCCAGGGTTCTGGGGTATGACCGTTTAGGACTGTGAGTTTATTTATTTAGCAGGTCTTAATGACAGCGAACTGTAAACGGTGTGTCCCGCTGTTTGTAGTCCAGCTGTGGTTTTTGCGACAACATCTGTGTGAATCTGCTGCCTTCAGCATGTGAAGCGCAGCAAACTGTGCTGGAGTGTGATATGTGTGTGAAAGTCCAGCTGAATGTTTTTGTAATTATGTGGCTTGGGAATAAAGGATTGTGAGGGCTCAGGTTTTTTTTTATGGACTTTTAGACAGAATACAGCGACTTCTGCACCATTGGTTCCAACAACAAAGCCGACACTTTATTAAGTTAAAGGTGTGTTTTTTTTTTTTTTTTTTTTTGTTGCTTCATGTCAACATTAACAGTCCAATGGTAAACATGTTATGAGCAAAGGTCTGGATGCGAGTTTGACCGGAATCAGATCTGATTGGAGAGTCTTGCAGGTCCCACGGCGCGTTGTCCAGTAGTGGATCAACCTTACAGTACCTGCGCAATCGTAGTGGTGGGTTCCGTAACTTAACCCAGCCCACGTAGCGCTGATCAGTCATTCACCTTTTTCATGGTAGACATCGAGATTTACTCTACAACACCTCAAATGTAAACGTACAAACACGCGTCATGGCATTACCCAGAAGTCTGACACCTCGTTTACAGGTACAGGTCAACCCAGAAGATTCAGGGAAATGTGGGACCATCAAGGGGCGCCGTTCTGCCTAGACGGCGATGCCCATTTTCGGGAGCCGTTCACAATACCATCGATTCTTAAAGGCCTCTCCAAGGTCAATCACTCACTCACTAATAAATACTGCTCGTCAACCACATAAATAAAGCAGGTTCGTCTGTGCGGCCAGCAGGACGCGACACCTTGATAACGACATAGGGAATCTTAAACAGCCACTATTCCTTATATATAATATGTATAATTACAGTAATACAGACCTGAAGTGGTTAATCCTCTGTCTCCACATTCTCATGTCTCATTGAACATAGTAAGAATTCACTTTACGGTTTCTTAAGAGTTTTCTTTGAACACAGGGAGGGGATGCAGCACAATATAAACACCTTTGGGGGGGGGGGTTGCACAGCACACAACTCGACATTGAGCATAAAGTGCAAGGCAGGGCGAGCCCATGGAAACGGCATAGGGGGGATGCCCCTGATCCCCAGCATCTGGCATGAATGCAACCCTGGATAAAAGAGCCCTTGCTGGGATCTACCAAATCAGCACCCCCCTTGTCGAGAGACTGGGACCCTGTGGGTAACGCAGGGGGGTTGTGGCATGGATGCAGGGACTTGGCTGGGGTGACGTTCTTTTGGCGGGCTTGGGGACAGACGCTTAAGCCCTCCTGTGCCATGGAGACGCCGATATAAAGATGGTTTTGTTCACGGTTGTTCCAGTTGTTCGTCATTGTTTTACGAAAAAACAAAAACACAGATGAAGGCGCAAAAAAGTCATTCAAGTTGCCAAGGGCTTCGTACCACAGATGAAGGCTCCGCACCCCGCCGCGGATGAAGTGGCGGTCACCGCTGTCCCCAAGCAGACATAGTTTGACGGACGCCGGTGCCCCTTTGCAGCAAGATGAGAGCAATACCTCTTTGTCGCGCGACGGAGGACCCCTTTCCATCCTATAGGGGGCGCACCTCGCTATTGAATTTAGTTCCCCGCGGGGTCCATGTCACACGATCCACTTTTGAATTCCCATGCTGCTGCGGAGAGATGATGTCGGGTGTCAGCATTTGAGGCAGTGACACCTTCGCTCTCTTTCAATCGGTCACTCGGGCTGACCCGGCTCTGCTCAGTGAGGGATATCGCCAGGGGCCATGGGACGGGGAGGGGGTCACCTCACCTGTCAGGGAGCTGTTGGATTTCTGCTTGTGCAGTTTATCACGGTCCCGCCGTACCTTGGGCATGATCTTCATCTTCATGCCGCTCTTGGTGCCACCCCTCACCGTGCTCTAAGAAAGCAAAAAAAAAAAACGAATGACCCTTCTGGGCACCCTTACGCCTTCAGTATTTAAGGGCACTTCTTGGGTTGTGCTAATCCAAAGCGTAACCTGAGGGTAAAGCGGGACCCTAAGCCAGTGATTAACATGAGCAGGATGAGTCCTTGGGGGAGACAGCTCCCCCCCCCCCAAGCCTCGTGACACCTCGCAAGCAGCTGGGACCAGGGTTACTACAGGCAACGAAAACTAAAAGCAAAACAAGATAAGAAACAAAAATAAAGCACACTATAGCTAAATGAAAACTATGCTTCAGAAACTAACTGAAATAAAAACAAATGTGAATTATTTTCTAGTATCAGTTGTTTTTATTATTTAGCTAATGCAAATCATTTGTTTATCGTTCCCCCTTGATGGGAATCATTTTAGGAAATGTAATGCAGCATATTGCCTTTAGATGACAATTAATAATACCTGGTAAATGTTCTGCCTATTTTGAAGGCATTAGTACATAATGGGCACTGTGTATTCATGTTGGATTCTCTAAAGCTCTCACTCATAAAACAGTTCTCCAACTTTCAATCTATCCCTAGAAATAAAATTACTAAAACTAAAATGTATTAAAACTAAATAGGTTTTATTTTGAAGATATATTCCTAATACCACGTTGAAAAGTATTGAAAACTATACTGAATTTCAATAAAATATTGAAAATATAAAAATAAAAACAAAATAAAAAATTCCAAACTATAATAGCACTGGCAGGAACACAAGGTGCTACTCCGAAAAGACACGCGTGCACACACATAGACACACAGACACACAGACACACACACACAAACCTCCTCGATGCCGTGCATGATGGGACAGATCCAGTGGATGTCGGCTAGCTTCTGCAGTTCGGTGCTCATGCTCTCGAGTGTCGAGGAGAGCGCCTCCTCCTGGCTGGGCTCCATCTGCTGTAAGACAGTGCAGAGCCTGAGAGGCAAATTCCTCACGCTGAATGAATATTTAGCATCCAGTCTGCTAACAAGAACATAATCCTGTTTAAGAAATTCTTAATGTTTCAAACATACTCTGTTTATAGAGCATATGAAATGTAATAAGCAAATTAAAGATGAAAAAGTATAATACTGTGGTACCTGTACATGGAAATGAAAGAAGGATGGAGAAGAAGAAATGGGAGGTGTGTGGGGGGGGATCCTCTTACCAGCAGGTTCCCATCCAGCAGGGCCTTGGTCTCCTGATGCAAGACTCTGGTGCTGTTCACCACCTCCACGGCCGTGGAGCGACTCAGCACCTGGAGCACAGGAAGTGTGAGGCCCAATGTTTGGCAGGTGTGTGTGTGTCTGTGTGAAAAACCATGCATTTGTCCTTTTCTGTACCACAGTGTTTCCCAGCCCGGTCCTCGGGGACTCCCAGACAGTCCACATTTTTGCTCCCACCCAGCTCCCACATACCTATACCAGGTTTACAGTCTTCTGGATTGGCTGGTCGGCTGGGAGGGAGCAAAAATTTGACATCTTCCCAAGTGTGATTTTAAAAGATAGTCTATTTAATGTCTGATATCCAAGATGCACCTGTGTGTATGTGTGTAAGTGTGTGTATATCTGGGTAGGGGGTTGGACGGTGTCGGCTGACCTCAGGGCTGCAGGGCCGACTCGGGAATGCCTCGCTGAGCACCGATGCGCTGGCGTTCACCGGGTGGGCCAGCTCCTGCTCTACCACCTTGTGTGTCTTGGCTGACTCCCGGATCCTGTATGCATACCCAGCACCGTACGGTCATGTGACCTGCATGATCACATGACCTGCATGGACACATGACCCATGCGATCCCCCCCACCCCCAATGTCCAATCATTCTTGTAGCCCGAACACAAGTATCAAAAGGCACCAGACCGGGTAAGGGATATTAAAATGGACTACTGTTTGAACGACGTTATAGTTCTGAAAATGGCCCGAGTGACATCATTCGCCTGTGGGTTTGTGGGTCGGCGTGTTGCTAAGCAACAGGCACCTGCTGATGAGGGCGTCGGCCACCTGGGCCAGCTGCAGCACCTGGGCGCACTCCTCCTCCGTCAGGTACTCCATGGACTGCTGGGAGCTCAGGCGAGGTCGCGCACACTTCCTCTTATCCTCCCAGGACTTCAGCGTGCTTTCAAAAGCCTGCAGTGTACAGGCATGCAACAGGGAGGGCGCCATGGTGTCAGCTATTACCCATATACCCCAGAGGTGGGGTGGGAAGGGGGGCCTGCAGAGAGGGCTCTGAACTCACCCGATCTCGAGTCAGCATCTGGGCCCGGTTCTTGTGTATGATCCTGACGACGCCGGGCGGCTGTATCCACGCTTCTCCATCCACCTGCACGGGGACGCCCTCGTCACCTAGGATGGTGATCTTCACCTGCCGACACTGTCGTGGCGCAACAGATGAGATTAACGGGCAAAGGGTCACATCCCATGAATTGTTTCCATGGTGACTGAGCAGCAGGCCTTCTCATTAATAGCTCAGCTGGGCCTGATTGGGTTCATTAAGAAGGCCAGCTGAGCTGATCCTACTAGACTGTGTTAAACCTCCCTGCTACTCCCTAACTAAAGGAGGGCTGGCAGATTTTATTTATGGCTTTTTATTTACAGCCCAGCTTTATATTTAACGCCTTGTTACCAGATGTGTCAATTTCAGGTCCAGAAAGTACAAATCCAGACCAGGATTTTGTTTCAACCAACTACTTGAGCACTCTGTGACTATGACTCCTTATGTTCAACTGACTGGTTGAAACAAAATCCTGGTCTGGATTTTTACTTTCTGGACCTGAAATTGACACCTCTGCTTGTTTTTGTGCTCAACATGTTACTGATTAAACAAAATATATGAACCATACACAGGCCAGACGTGGGTAAGTCAGATCCAGGGAGTTAAAGTCCAGAGCAAGATTTGGTTTCAACCAAGAAGTTGCATATAAAGAGTCACAGTCACAGGCTGCATCCAAAATTGCCCAATACCACACTAAACAGGGCGCCAATACAAAACACGAGATATAATAGTGTGCCTGAAACCACAGTGAGCACCGCTGGAGGGCACCCTACATGCTGGCAAAATCAAAAATTCACTATTCAATCCCACAATCCTAGACGCAACTTCTGACTTTGCTCGGTACTTGTTGTTTTGCAGGACATCTGTCATTGAAAATCAAAGTCCAGCAGCGTCAGGAAAGTGTACAAAGTTTCATATCAGTACACTAGGGAATCACACTAAGTGACCGTTGCCATAATGTGTATTGTTTCCTCACTGAAGTACAAAGTGCGTAGAGAGTAGTAGTCAGGTGGTTGGCTGTAGAGTAGTCAGGCGGTTGGCTGAAACAAAACCTGGGTCACTTTTACTCTCTGGACCTGAACTACCCACTACTGAAAAGAACAGAGATATATGTCACATCACATGAAAGAAACCAGTACTGTCTATCAATGGCCTTACTATAGCTGGTTTACCTTTGTTGATTGTTGCAGTAGTTTGTTTGAGTGAAGCTACATCATTTCAGTACCTTTTGGGATCGTATTTAAGCCCCCCCTCCCCCGCAGCCTGCGGGCCGCTCTGACCTGCGCGATGCGGTGGTGCTGCAGGTTAATGACGCGGGAGACGGCCATCTGCATGCTGCCAAACACAGCCACCACCTCCAGCTTCTTGTCGTCAAAGGACGGCGCTCCAAAGTTCTGCCGGTTAGACAGGGAGGTGTCATCCCCGGCTGGCTGCCGCAGCGGCTCCCCACAGGGGGGAACAGTGCCTCTTACCAGGCGGCCGTCTGCACCGAACCCTCCAACATCTTAACGACTCAATTAGGACACAAAAAAAATAATACCTCGGCGACGGCCAGGCTGGGGGCGGATTTCTCAGTAACAAACCCATACGGCGATGGTCCTTGCGAATCGTCTAAAAGCTACTGAATATTATGGGCTGCCATGTGGGACGCCCGCACAGGCTGGTCAGGGCACAGCGACGGTCACATTCTGTTCTGACGTTTATTCTTCCCACAAATGTTAAGTTATAAATATAATTCTGGCACCAAAAGTAAACATGATAATATGTTAATATGGAGATCATTACGAAACCGTCACGCTGCACAGGAGCGCTGCAGGACTGCGTATGTGTGTGGGTCTGTGTGTGCGTGTGCCAGGTCGCACTAACATTGTCCTCCTTTGTTCCTCCCCAGAAGTTGATGCCCCCGGCGTAGCTGGGGATGTTGAGCACGGCCAGGCCCTGAAGACTGGGCAGGTTCATGGAGACGCCGTCACACTGCGGAGGGACACACACATGTGCGCGCACATGCACACGCACGTGGGTTATTAAAGGGACAGGGTGACACGGTGTCTGGGGTTTGCTTTAGGCGATCAAGGACAAATCAGGCCGCCAGCCTCACCATACCAGGGCTGCGAGGATAATGAATTAGAGCTTAATATAACTGCAGCGTGACAATACGTTTAAGTACAGCGATGCATCATTTTCACAGAAGTAAACAGTTAAAAATATAGCAGAATCATATGATATGACATCTGCCTACGTCCTATCCCATACCGAACAAACGAGACCTGCAGCTTCTTGTGTCAGTAAGTCACCAGTTAAGTACAGTACTAGTATTAGTATTTATTTACTGGCAGCATTCATGACATTTTTACTGATGCATTCAGAGTACAACTATGAGACTAATCCCAAAGCCAAGCTCGAGTGAGTCCAGGTCCTTAACCACGATGCCCCCTGCTGGCCAACCGTACCTCCAACAGGACACGCTGCTCCAGGTTCTTGTAGGTCTTCTGCAACAGCTCCTTGGTCCCCAGCACCCCGTACCACATCATGTTCTTGGTGCGACTGCTGTTTACAGAGAAAGCGGCAGACAGTGTGAGAGACAGACATAGCTTAATGAGGTACCCTTCATTTGATAGATCGCTTTAATAAGCCTTAATTGACGATGAAAATGATACACAAATTATGTGTCAGACATTTAGATGAGGAATATGCTTGCTGCTCCAGTGTGGTGGGTCAATTAATGTGTTTTTAAAATAATAATTCAGGTCTTTTTCATTCATTTTAAATGTAACGCTGAACATTGTTAAAGCTGAAGCTGCAGTGATCTACTTCCTCATGACAGCTTCGTCACCACCACGTGGTCAATGCAGCCTTTAGCTCCCCTGGGACAGCCAGTAAGGACTGCCCCCCCCAGGGGCCGACTCCATACCTGCACTTCTTAGGGTGCTCGTCCCGCTTGTTATTGAACTCCAGAGAGATCTTGGCATCCAGGCCGATGCCAAAGTAGTTGTTCATCACACACTTTTCAGAGTACGGCCTGGAGGGGGCAGGAGAGCGGTGGGGGTCCAACGTCAGGGTGAGAGTGAAGTCGGGACGAGCCGCATCTCTGACCCAAGCGGAGCGCCGATGTCACCGTCATTTAATATATTAGATTATATCAGTTATGAAGTCTCTGTATTTCATATTTAAAGTAATGTGCAATTTAAGCATACATGCATAATTTATCATTCCCAGCAGACAAAGCGATACAGCTCATACAAGCCAAGAACCTGTAATGTGTGGGCAGGCAATCAATCAGCAGGCTACCTGTGGCCACACGCGCGCAAACACACACACACACACACACACACACAGAGGCTTTCTGGTTCTCGGGGCCAGTGGGCATGCTGTATGTACTGTTGAGTTCTGTCTCTTACAAAGGATCCTCGAAGGTTGGTGTACAGCTGAAGCTCTCGGATTTGTCCAGCACTGCAGGAGCTGATGTGGGGCTCACAGTGCCTCTGCCTGTACTCGGGGAGACGGGGGGTGTATGTGAGTAAGGGGCCAGCGGGCGTGTCTCTCTCTCTATGTACATGTGTGATACTCACGGGGCTCCGTTTCCTTCAGGTCATCACTGCTCTCCTTCTTCCCTAGGACGGCGTTCGCCTCCTGTGACGGGTTCTGTTCATTCACCACTGGGGAGGGAGGTGGCGAGATGGGGGTCAGCATGGGGGTAACGTGGGGCTGAAGGGGAGGAGGGGGCTGAGGAGGTGGCGGGGGGAGCAGTGAGGACTCGTGCCCACCTTTCTCGGCCTGCTCAATGATCTGCCGCAGGGCTTTCTTCAGGCTGTTGGCCCTCAGCATCAGCTGCTCTCTTGAGCGGAAGCCTCGCGACATGGCGGCAGTGTTGGAGAGCTCCCTGTCGCCGCCCTGCTGGAGAGGTGGAGCACCCACAGGCTGGGCATTGCCCTCCTCATTTAGGGCCTTCACAAGCGCGTCCAGCTTGTCATTGAGTAGGGTACACTGCGGGCACCAGGTAAAACAGTGTTACACCTGCGCACAGATGCACACCTCCCTACTGGCAAAAGATACCAGGGGGTGCAATTTGTAAAGCAAAGGAAGGAAAATGAAAGACACACAACTATATATATATATGTGAAGTCAAAAGAAACCTTAGGGCTGAATGGATATTGTGTGAAAAACTTTGCAGATTTTTGCCGCCCACTGAACCCGAGTGTGTTATGCAACGTGCACACACACGCACGCGCACACACGCACCTTCCTGGCCATGGCGTCCGCCTCTTCCCTGTTCTCGGCTGCTCTCTCATACGCTTTGCCCACCTCCGACACAAAGTCGTTCACCGTCCCACACAGAAACCTGCCAGGGAGAGGGAGTGCGGAGAGGACCGGGGTCAGCAATGCCCCCCGCGTGGGAAGACGGCAGTCCTTGCTTCCTTGACCTCGGCTGCTCGTTCATCTGCTGCGTGATCAGCTGTGGGACGCCCACGGGCTGTGGGAAGTGGGCGACTGAGCGGACGTGTGATAGAACACACGTGTGTCGGGGAATCTGTGGGAAATCTGCCCCCTACTGACCGATAGGGCTATCACAACCATTTCTGCTTCAGTTTTTAAGTTGTGTTTTAACAGACTTGATTTGTATTGTAAGTTTTATGGCCCTCTGCTACTTTTTTTGTTCTATTTCCTCTTTTGCAGCTTCTCTGCTCGCCTGGCCACTGATGGCGTTTACAAGTGTAATTGCCGAGATGTGTTACTGATCCACGTTTTATTCCCACAGTGTGTCGTGCTGACTGAGAGCTGAAAAGGTCAGTACAGGTCAAGGGTCGTAGGTCAAAGGCACTCACTTGGTTGAGGAAATGACATCGCTGTGCTGGTCTGAGTCCAGGATCTTAGACAGGTGGGAGGCGACAGAATCAGCATACTGGGTGATCTGGACCTGGTGGAAACCATGGCAAGATGTTTCCCCTCTCGACCGGACCATGACAATGTGAAAATGGAGGCCCTCGGACTTGGCACTGATCTTCAGCTGTCAGGGTACTGCTGATACATCCTTGGACGTACCTGCAGGGGGGCGTCCTGAGCCTCGCTCTCCTTCACCACTGGGGGGCAGTGTTTGGCTGGCCCCTCGTATGTCATCACGCTCCATCTGTGGAAAACGCATGGAAGACCCAAGGTGTGGGAAAGCTGCAGACCTTGACACATTCATGGTGAACGTGAGACAAAAGCTCCAATTTAAGAATCTGGGGCTGTGTGAAGGGGGAAACCACAGCATTACACTCCCACAGAGTAGGCAGAAGAGAGCTCTGCAATACCCTGAGTTTTATAGTTGGCACGCAATAAAAATCTACATCAGAGCTGAGAGCACCTGTAAATGGAGGGATAAAAGTCCAACCATAAAAGTCTATAAATACATCCAACCATCTTAGAGGAGGATCACAGCCCCCGCCACCCCCCATCCCCCCATCCCCCCATGGCTGTGTGCAGAACTAGAGGACACACCTGTCCAGCATCTTGGTGGTGGCTCTCTCCAGCTTCTCCAAGATTTGCAGCAGCTGGGCGTCGTCGTCGCAGAGCCCGCCCCAGCCCAGCACCCGCGCCAGGTCATTGCCGGTGCCCAGCGGCAAGACGCCCAGCTGGCACTGTGCCCACACACACAAACAAACACACACATAGAGTCTGGCTAAAGCACTGCTTTCAGTATCATCTGGCAGAGCTTCGGTGCCCTGGAGCCACACAGCGGCCAGCTGCGTGCGTTACCCCCCCCCCCCCCCCCACCGCCCCGTGACAGCAACCTTAGTGTTGGGTAGTGAGGCCATTGCTCCTACCTGTTTGTGCAACCCTTGCTTGTCCAGCTCAGACAGAACCCAGCCTACGCTGCCGTCCCCCCCACACACCAGGATCCGGAAGCTAACAAACTTCTGGAAGAGCCGCAGGCTGTCGGAAAGCAGACGGACTGCAGTGTAATGTACTGACAGGTATATAAACACACATAGAATGAAAGCACTGACACGTATATACACACCCACAGACTGAACTCACTACCAGATATATAAATCCCAATGGACTGAATGCATTGACAGGTATATAAACACCTGCTGACTGAACTCACTACCATGTATATAAATGCCAACGGATTGAACGCATTGACAGGTATATAAAAAACCACAGACTGAACTCACTGAAAGGTATATAAACACCAACGGAGTGAACGCAATGACAGGTTTATAAACACCCGCAGACTGAACTCACTGATAGGTATATAAACACCAACGGAGTAAACGCAGTGACAGGTATATAAACACCCGCAGACTGAACTCACTGACAGGTATATAAACAACAACTGAGTGAACGCATTGACAGGTATATAAACACCCACAGACTGAACTCACTGACAGGTATATAAACACCCACGGAATGAAAGCACTGAGGTATAAAAACACCCATAGAGTGAATGCACTGAAAGGTATACAAACACCTGCCGACTGAACTCAAGGACTGACACCAAAAAACTGAACACACTGACAGATATATAAACACCCGCAGAGTGGAAGCATTGACTGTTATATAAACATCCTCAGGCTGAAAGCACTGCCAGGTATATAAACACCCGCAGAATTAACACACTGACAGAAATATAAATACCTGTATAGTGAATGCACTGACAGGCATACCAATAAACACAGAGTGAGTATACTGATGGGTTTATAAGCACCCGTAAAAGGAATACAATGACGGGTATATAAACACCTGCTGAGTGAAATTAATGATAGGTATATAAACACATGTCACTGGAACATTTATAATGATCTGCACACAGTAAAACTAACACATTAGTAGCTATATAACACTTGTTCTAAGGTCAGTTATATAATTACTTCTGATTTAGTCTCAGTAGATTATCAAAATGAAAAACATATACCTGCAAACAAACACCTGCTCATACGAATACACTGAACCATGCATCTTCTTACAGGGTCACTGGGATTCAACACTGACAAATTCATAAAAAATTTCTTCTAAAAATATTTATTTCCTGCTTACAAGAGATTATTAAACCTAAAATCCATAAAACACCCGCACAAACACTGGCACACTCAAAACACGCACATACATTCAGGCACATAGCTCTGCTGTGACACTGTCCTCCCCCGAGTCCTGTGACTTCCTACTGGTTGATCCGTTTTCCTACAGCATGTTGCATTGTGGGATATCTCTGCAGTACAGCACAGAGGTGACTCACCCCAGCTGCGGGCCTCCATTCATCAGATCAAACACCTGTGCTGGGTTGAGCAGCTGCTTGAACCTGCGCAGGAACTTCACGCCCTGGTTGTCTCCGCTCTTGGAGTTCACCAGAACCAGCAGTGGGCTGGAACAGGATGGGTTGGTGGCTTCCCAGAACCCTAAAAGGTGGAACAGAGCATGGTGAGCACTGTGCCATCTGCGTGCGATATGAGTGTGATACAGCTCCCCTCAGAATGCGCACCGTCTGAGTCGACGCTGTTAATTGCTGTTGGCGGGATGATGGAGACCTTGCACTGACCAAGGGAACAACTCTTTCCCATCTGATCTTTACAGCTGTTGTGCACCTGCAAGCAAAACACATGAGACACACTGACAACTTTGCGTAAATATGAATATCCTCAAACACACAAAGATCTGCTCACTTGCAAAACTGTGTTCAAAAACACAAGGTCATGGATGAATAGTTGCGTTGATAAAAGAATGTGCTTGCATAAAGCCACACAAAACACCCACATGTACAAACACGCACACACAGCCACACAAAACAGCTGTGTGCACAAACACACACACACACACACAGGCAGCCACATAAAACACCTGCATGCACAAACACACACAACCACACAAAACACCTCCATGTACACACACACACACAGCCACACAAAACACCTCCATGTACAAACATGCACACACATACAATACCTGCGTGTACAATCACGCATACACAGTGGCACAAATCACCCACATATATGCACAAACACGAACAACACAGAACAAAACACCCACCTGTACAAACACACACAGCCACTCAAAACACCCAAGTGTTTAAGCACATGCACAGCGGGAAGTCAGACTCACTATGGCCTTGCACCAAAGGCAGCGCCAGTCCTGCAGTCGTCGCACGCTGCCGCAGTTGCGGTCACACACCATGCACTTGGCGCTGACCGGCAGGTTGCCCTCCAACCACTGGTGGGGCATGGACACCTGCTGAAGTGGACAGACGGCGATGGAGAGGACACAGTGTCACAGGGCTGAAGGGAACTGTAGCCTATCCATATAAAGGAAGGGAGTGATGTTTGTTCCCCAGAGGTGGATTAAAAATAAACTAATGCATAATTATGCCAGGAGAGGTCAAAGAGAGGCAGTAACTCAACATGTTTGCACAGGAGGGTGATGCAACCTGATCGGGGTGTCGGGGGGGGGGGGGTTATCAGGAAGAGCCTAGTGCATACAGTGAGGAGCAATGAACGTGTTGGCGGGAGGGTCCAGAGCTCCTCTCCTAACAAGCCGTAATCAGGTGGAAATAGGAGATCTCTGCTCGGTGTTGGGATAATATGTTACAGTTTTTTTCAATTGTTTACACACAATTTTAAAAAGTGGGTTTTTTTTTCCAAAATATAATCACAATAATTCAAACACCGCACTCAATTTGCAGAATTCCTAGATTGTTTGCAAAATGACACACTTCAGTCAAAACATACACACTTCAGTCAAAACATACACATTTCAGTTAAAACATATACACATATCTGTGAA
>JAODKN010000002.1:11829085-11846297 GCA_026774425.1 Petrocephalus zakoni
CCCCCCCCCCCCCCCCCCCCCCCCCCCCCCCCCCCCCCCCCCCCCCCCCCCCCCCCCCCCCCCCCCCCCCCCGCTACACTATCACAATGCACAGAATCATCTCAAGAGGAAACTGTAGCCTCAACGGTCTGCTGAAAAAAAAAAGATACGCGGATGCCTGTATGTTTTGTGCAAGTTCTTACGTCAGTGTGTAAATTAAAATAGATACATTATTGCCGAACATATTTGTATTTCTGTAGACGCGTGTGCTTATTCTGAGATTAAAGGGTAAGCGTTACATTGTTCGAACATAATATAGCAGGAGGACACCGAATCGGACTTCTTGTTATTTATAACGAGATATAAGTTTACGTCTCGATTATTCAGTGGTTTATAGCTTTCAATAGCGACCGCACGTCGTGACTGTAAAATGAGAGAACATTCATTGTACAGTAACAAGGGAAAAAAAGCCGTTTGGATCCGTTTCGTAGAAATCTAGATCGATATGTATATGGTTTCAGTCAACTTCTCGGAAATCGAAGAACAGATGTAGAAATGGAACAAGAACCTGTTATTCATACACATTTTCATTTTCTATAGAGAGAGACGTATAGTTACACGCAGTAAATTCGGCTATCCACGGAAATGATTGTGTTACGTCTTAATCATGCAAATCTAAATGAAGATTAAAGGTTTAACAAGATGCGCGAACATAACGAGTTGCTGTGGTTTACGAATAATACTAGAAACGAGCAGTGGTATAAATTGGGTGCTTTATTTTTCGTAAAATGAAGCCGTTTATAATGCACCTAGAGCCATAAATGAGGTGGGAAACTGCGAAATGTATTTTGGGTCATCGAAATGACTAAATGACTACAGGATACACTTTCTGTTCTGCAAAATTGGTTAAAATGTGCTGAAAAAGTGTTCCTGTCCCTGCCAACTGAAACTGCAAGCAGATAATTAAATCATGTTATTTCCATGTCACTGCGCCGTGAGGAACTGGCCAGGCCCTTCAGGTTACATACATTACGGTGGGACTCATGGGCACATGGAGCTGCCCCCTTACGCGGGGGGGCGGCTGGCCACCCCCGCGTACCACGCCATGCTACTGACCGTGACCATTTGGAAACAGCGGAACTGTGTCCTGCTCTCTAGAACTGTGGTTCTTCCCAGTTTTAGCAGCGAAAGAAAGATAAACCTGAAGTAAAACTCGAACCGGAAGCCCAGTAGTCATGAAATACAGCTACTCTCCAGGATCTTCTTTTATTTGAAATTTAGTACCAATGTGTGGCAAATGTGTTGGTATTAAAACATGCAAATGGAGGAAAATGACACAGAAATTAGGTTAGCAGTATGCAATTCTGACAGCAACGTCCTTCATCCTCCGCTTCGCACAACCAGAGCACGTTTATCACCATAAAGATATTTACTTGCTAAATTATTATGAGGTCTTATTTTAATCCAGTTTAAGGTAGCTTATTACTGCCACCTAGCGAATGTTTTTAGAAACTGCTTGACTAATCAGTTTCTTCGTCTCCGTTCCGGAATAAATCATTATATTACAATGAAACGTAATTATCATATTGTATTGTACTTCATTTTAGGTGATGCATTTTTAATGTAATGCAAAATATTTTGAATCATTTAACTCTGGCAGTTCACTCTGGTGGGTAGATGTGTTTCTAAAACATCGTGACAATAAATTATATATAAATAAATTTCAAAATAAAGTACGAAATACTTGCATTTAGTTATTAAAAATAATAATAATGTGTAATATCGTTAAGAATATGTATTTTGTTGTATAGTCATTAGAGACAGTAAACGGCATTGAATGACCAGTCGAGGCGGTCATGACCTCCGTCATCTATGACGAATCATAATTACCAAAAAATAGATTATTAAAATTGGTACGAATTTCCATTAGGAAACCTATAGTTACCCCTCCTTGCGATGTACATATACAAAGTTCACTCAATCACTCTCCGTTTTTGTTAAACAACTTAACCCATTGATTTGCAATTAACGAACATCGTTTCGCAGACGGACTTACTGGTGATTTGTCTTATACAAGAGAAATGATTCTGTGGTATAGCATTGTAACCAGATAGACTCCACATCATAGTCATAATCTTCAGTTCTGACCCTTTTCAGCCAGCAATATTCTATCAGTTACTTCAATTTAGTGCAAAAATGAGCGTGACTTTATATAAACCTTCTAGAGCCTCATCATAAGACCTCCACAGAATCCTGTCGGCCCCCAAACCTCTCATTTGGTCTGTGCCGGGCCTCTCTGGTATGCGCACATCCTGTCAAATTGTCAGAACTTCAACGGGAGCTATTTATAAATGTGCCCCGGCTATTTCTGCCTCCTCCCCCCCCCCAGTGAAAGGTGATGTGAAGTGGCATGCTTTTGTCACCCTGAGTGTCAGCTTCATGTTGAACCCGGCCCCCACAAGTCCCCACCAAAGACACACCCATGGGCCACATGAAAGTCATCTCAACCCCCAACCCAAAGAACATAAGGACATAAGAAGTTTACAAATGAGAGGAGGCCATTTGGTCCATCAAGCTCAGTTAGGGAAACACAAATAGGCTCAACTACTGCACCACATCCATGTGTTCTGTGCTGTTTTTAAGCCTGTGTCCCTGGGGAAGCCAAGTGGCTTTTATTTTTACCAGAATGGTCCGGGCTACAATTCCTCTGTTACAGCACCATGTAACAGCTTGATCTAGGGTTCAAGTTTGAAACATGTCAGTAGTTCAGGTGATGAGGGATGGACACTCTAGCTATTTTTGGCTTAGTGATTACAAAAAAGCTGCAGGATCAGACCTGGGGATGGGAACAGCTGTTGTACCCTTGGATGAACACATATAACCTTAATGGCTTTGGCAATCCCAAGGCGAAATTATACGCTAAACTTCACGTACATTGAATTTTGGGTTCAAGTCAGATGACCAGGTGTATGGTATCGACTCATCTCTTCCTTCCTCTATTCCTTGTATTGTAAATTACTAAAAAAGTTCCTTCTCTCATCCCTAGCAAACTGAGTCCAACATTCACCTTGAAAACATCATGTTCTTCCATCTCCCTCATGTCCAAGGCTGGACGGGGATTAGATTTCAGCCAAAGAGTTTGGGGTCCCTGATGACCCCATGGTAAATTTTGCCTAGTAGGTGCATGGGGTTGGGGGGTCCCATAATAACTTTTACCACGTAGGAGGGGGGTGTAGGGGCAAGCTGGTAGTGGTTGGTTTGCCATAATATATTTTGCTGGCCCAGGTAACTTTCAGCCCACTGGGAAATGCCCAGTCTTCCAGAAGCCAGATGGCCAGCGTAGCCCTGCTGGTGTCCCCGTTGACTTCATGTTTCCCACTCTCATCCATGCAGTGTTTATTTTTTATTTTCAGTTGCATCCACAGGTTCCTTTGTGTCACACTCATCACTTTCTGGAGACCCATACCTTGAATATAGCAGGCTCCCCGTGCTCGCTGCATGTTCCAATTTGCCATCTACCTTCATACCTTTCACAGTCTTATTTTTAAACATGACAGTGCAACAAGATTTGGACAGCAACTCCCCCGGGTGGTGCAAACAAAACATATGACAGGACAGCACATGCGATATTCAACAACAAAGTATTACAAATGATTCTATTTAATAACACATTTAATACATCAAATTGTATTATTTATTATTTTCAGTCATCCTAATAAAGCCTGGTAACAACGGGTTTGTTTTGAGAGTGAAAGTCAAGACAGTAGAGTAAGGATGCTTCCACTTGGCGGTCTGCTCAGCCCGTTCCCCCGTCAGTCTGTGTGTCATTTGAAAAATCACAGCTAGAACAAGCAATTGCTAAAGTGAAACCTCGAGCGAAGGCCCAGCCTGGTGCGTCAAGCCCAGCCCAAATGTCTCGAAGATCACTACTGCCAAGCCCAAACCCACACAGTCAAGACCAAACCACCAGCAGACAGAACACCACGAAGGTGATGGCAATCTGGCCTCAATGTAACATCAGTATGGAAGGCACCACATATTCCAGGCATCTCAAAACTCCCCACTGCAACACTGCATATCCCAGGCTCAATACCACCTGCTCTATCAGAGGTCTAAGCACCCTGCTCACTTGTAATAGGTTTCTTACTCCATCTTACTCCAAACTATGGACAATACAAAGGACTAAGATGATTGGCTTTTTCTTTCCTCCCTTTTTATTGGCTAAAAAGCTCTGATTCACTAGCCCAAACTCATGGTTCACAAGATCTGCAGATACGCCCACACAAATGGCCATTTAGAAGTATCTGTGAAGAGACTTGAACAAGTGTCACACTAATGGCAATATTTATAACATAAACCACAGAAATTCACAGAAACATTCATACATACTATACTAACTTATACTATTATTATCTTTTGGAGAGGCAAAGGTGGGTAAAACTAGTCTTCAAATTCATTAATCACTGCCTTATTTTCGGTAGCTATAATTAAGACAGTATCCGATGGGTAGTTAACAGTACTAGTTAATAACTGATACAGGCGATTACTCATGTTTAGTGAATTAGCTGCGATTTCACATTCCACCAGTATTCCATGACCCAGTAAAGACCATCGACACAGCTGGTGAGGGGACGAGGATGGATTTATAAGTTATGAAGGAGGTGTATGAAAACAGACGCCACATACTCCGGAACCCGTTATACACAGAGCTGGAGGGATGGGCAGTGATAACAAAGGTACCAATGTTACGAAATAAAAATCACGGCTTACATGTCGCCTATGTTTACAATTAGCGGCGCTTTTACGGAGACAGCGAATACCGTAGCGCGCTTACCCATAAGGTCTCCCTAAGCAAATGAAAAGGTGCCGTATATAAAGAGCAGGGCATGAAAAATACCCAATGGTGTTGCGTCGCCTCTGGGCTCATTGCAATTCTGATCAGGGCCGGCGATTCATAAGAACCTCCACCGCGGAAATTCAATGGGGAAAAAATACAGAATTTCCGGAGACATTCTTCTCCCACCCGGATTCATTTAACGGGGAGGGAGGCACGTACACATTCCCTTCACGTAGCAAACCTACCCAATGCCGTGGGAGTAATGTCAAACAATGCTGAGTGTTTCCACCAAGAGTCCTCATTCAGGAGGTAATAACAAGCGCCCGGTGCCGGATGACCCTCCTGGACGACGTCACCCCCCCCCCCCCACCGCCACCAACATTTCACCTCTCCGAAAAAGACGCGAATACCTGCCGACATCTTCTGGTTAAGATGAGAATGTAGAAATGTCATTGGATTAAACTGAAAAATCTTCTTAGAAAATAAATCGACGCTGATAAAAACGAAGCCGTTAAGATACTTCCGAATAAGTCTGACAGTAGCAGCTGCTGCATAGATAGCTCATAGATACATATTATGCCTGTCCTGACAGGCAATTATCTCTGCTTGAATTATAACTAAGTCAGTTTCAGGCGTTCGGTCACGGTGGGAAATGTTGTTTCTCAGGGGAGCACATTACCTACCATTAACACCTACTATAGGCCTATAACTATAGTCTATATGTATATCGACTGGCTGTATGCACCACTGGTCTTCATTGAATCCAGCGAGTGCGATCGATTCCCACCCTCGCCCCAGGTCGGAGAATTTCATCGCTGGGGGGATACCGCACACATGCAGGTGACCTTGGCTTTGTCGTGCTTATGGAGTTTTGCCCTAGTGGTAAACTGGTTGGGGACCCATGATATACCCCGTTACACTCGATTTTGATCAAGTAGGCTTGACTCCACTGTTATTTTATGTCATAATGATCTTCTTACTGAAATGGCATCTACACCGATATATTTTTGAATCACTTTGCCCTGGGAATCTCAGGATTTTTCTGTTACACAACATAGCAATATTAATATTGTGTTACTAGCGTAATTTAAGCACTTTAAAATGAACAAACATGTTTGTTCATACGCAAACACAAGATGGTGTGTTTGTTTGTGTCCAAGAAGGAAACGTTTATGACTGCCTTTGAATATGACGCGGTGGTGTGACATTGTGCAACGAAATATTAATATTATGCAAATATTGCTCCAGATGCTTATCACACCTTCTTGTCTGTTGAATCTGCTACAGTTAGAACATCCTTTTTGGTAGCCTAACAGATGTTGCCGAGTGCCCTTCACTCTGATAACAGCTTCTGTGATGTAAAGAATAAAAAATTATGAATGAATCCGGAGAAGGGCGTAGTACGGTGCCTTAGTATTCAGTTCACACGTATAGGCCTGCTAATTGTCCATCTGCAGTACATCACGTGATTAATCTATTCGCAACCATAGAAGGAGACGCGATGCCTGCTGTGCAGGACTAACTATTACAATTTATATAAAAAAATAATCAGCAAATTACCAAAACTAGACTTGTAATCGTGTCGCATATAGCATTTGTCATGTTTCTATCCATCATGTTGTGATTCATAAAGACTGTAACCTATTACTTGCCTATTAAACATAATAGCATTGATATCAATAAGTGAGATTTTATGAATTTATGCTTTTCTAGAATAGTTAAAATGTTTCAAGGACGCTGAAACGCAAATTTAACGTAATACTACATTTTGATGTAATACTTATATAACATATTAACATACATATTAACAAAAACAAAATATATATATATAGTAATTATGACTTTATATGAAACGATTTGTTGCATGCCTATAAATACCAACATCTAATTAAAAGATTACGTCATAAATCGATTAAATGTGGACCCGGGCGCTAAAAAACGTACGTCAGGCTGAAAGGATGTTCAACCAATATATAAACTGAAAGTGGTAATAGTCTAGAGTTAAATACTGTACAGGAATATCTGCTCCAGCACGAGGGGAAATCTGACACAAAGACCTGCTTTGTTTTAAGTAAAAGACTTTGGCTTGGCGGCAGAGGGTCGTGACAGTACTTAACCGTGGGCTGCAGGACACGTCCACCTGCCACAACGCAAGCCAACCTATAGCTTTAAGAGCGAGGCGGAACAAAAAAAACAAGACTTTGAATGAAATTCTGTCGTCATATTACTTACGCTGATAAAAATCGGGGTGATTTTATTATCGTTTTGATTGATATTCTGACCACAGCGCCTCTGATTCACACAGCCCATCATGACTATAGTGAAGACTTTTGACGTCAGAAGTGGGATTCGTCGGCACGTCCAATGGGGGTAGATATTAACCGAGTAGCGGTCCCTGCCAACTGCCAACAATATTAGCAATGTTAGCCAAGGAGTAATGCGCATTTCCCAAGGACTGTACGAATGAAAATTAAAAATATTACCTGACGGCGTGAAGAAAATAAGAAGACGAGCAACTGGTAATTTTAATCTCTCACCCCTTTATATGTCTCCTTCTATCTGCATCTATCGCTGCTTAAGTGCCTGTCACGGTTTGTGCTTATCTTTTTTTTCTTCAGAGCATCGCAGCTCGATGCAGCCGAGGTATTGTTTGGACGTGATACGCACGAATGCTGACTCTTGTTCAGATTCTTTTTTTTTAATTCCCGTTAAATGTTACATTTTCCAGCGCATGCAAAGCAAGAACGTAATACAGTCTAAAGGAATTGCACCGTTTTGCTTCAGACGGTGACCTCCCCGAGTCCTTTATGAGTCGCGTTTTTCAGCGTGTATGTGAACGGGCAGGGAAATTTGTGAATGAAACGCTGGCACGCTGAGTTTAAAATTAGCTCTCGCGTTTTCCGTCTGTGTTCAGCGTCAAGCATGTAACAGAGCATGGTTACAAATTCAACGTCATTAATAGCTCTCGCAGAAAATATGTAACCCCTCAAGATTGTTATTCTTAAACCTATCGTCTAAAAATAGACACTTGATTAAACAGTGCCATTTAGGACAATTCCAAGGATTACAAAACTGCCAATAATCCAAGTCATGGGAAATGCATGATTCCTATTGCAAGGCAAGTGCGCTAAATCTTATTGCATTTTATTCTTTTTTATCTGTGCCGCCCTGTTTTAATGTGTTGTCTAAGAATGGATTGTTAAAGATATGGCACTGGATTCAAGAGAGGATTTAAGGCACAATTCTAACGTCCTTTATAGATTATGTTATCTGTGTTGCATGTGTCTTAAGTATTTTAGTGGTGTTAGTGAAACGAATAAAATTCACAGTTGTTAATTGTTACTCGCGGCGTGACTGGATAATCTATAGGCTATTATATACAGTACATGTAAAGGCTCTGGGAAAATATTTCTTTATGTTCGTCTCGTATTTCGGCATTTTCTGTATTTTTCCATTCAAAAATACTCTCTGACTGACTCTTCTCGATGTCTTGTCTGACACGCGCTCTTTCTCACCCTCCCTCTACGCATCCCGATGTCACAGCTATGATTCACTCCTTCGCTGCGGCAATGAGCGACCCAATCCAAAACACATCTTCCCCCAACTCCGGAATCTGGAATCTCCTAGACCCGCGAAACTCATCGCCTGTCCGGATACCTGAGCAGCAACCGATCGCTGTTAGCCCCTGGGACATTGCGTTCTGCGTGACAGGGACGCTCATCTCCTGCGAAAATGCTATCGTAATTGCAATCCTGTTTTACACGCCCACCCTACGTGCGCCTATGTACATACTCATAGGGAGCCTCGCCTTCGCCGATACGTTAGCTGGGCTTGGGCTTATACTTAATTTCATCTTCACATACATGCTGAATACGGAATTCGTTACTCTGGTCTCCGTTGGACTGCTCATCTCCGCCTTCTCCGCCTCCGTGCTTAACATCCTGGCCATCACCGTGGACCGGTACCTCTCTCTGTACAACGCACTGACCTACCACACGGAGCGAGCTGTGACTTTCACCTACATCATCGTGGCGCTCATCTGGTGCGTCTGCATAGCGCTGGGCTTGCTGCCCCTGTTGGGCTGGAACTGCCTTCGAGACGAGTCCTCCTGCAGCATCTGTTGGCCGGTCACCAAAAACAACGCCGTCGCCCTGGCGGTAACGTTCCTGCTCATCTTCGCACTCATGATGCAGCTGTACTTACAGATCTGCAAGATAGCTTTCCGGCATGCCCAGCAGATCGCCGTGCAGCACCACTTCATGGCCATATCCACCACTAAAGGCGTATCGACCCTCTCTGCCATTCTCTGTACGTTTGCCATCTGCTGGATCCCCTTCGCCATGTACTCTATCGTGGCGGACCCTAGCTATCCAATTATATACACGTACGCCACAGTCCTCCCTGCCACCTGCAACTCGGTCATCAATCCCATTATTTACGCCTACAGAAATCCCGACATTCAGAAGTCCTTGTGGCTGGCTTGCTGTGGCTGCATCCCCACAAACTTCTCTCTAAGGCCAAGGACGTCAAGTGACGTATAGTCTCATTATAAGTGGTAGTTATTGCCAGCCATATTCTCGGTGTTTTATTTGGTCAATATGCACACTTGTATTACGTATACCTGTCGGTGTAAATTTGACTAATATTTGCGTAACCACGAGAAGCGTGCATCACTGATTAATACTCTCCTTGCCCGCAAATCGATTCTGGTCACAGGCAATCGGGATCTAAATACACAGACACGTTTATATGACCAATCGGTTTTTTTTTCCTAGACATATGTGAATATTTGCGAATTCGAGGTATGAACTGTGAAATTTGGCCGGGATGCAAGCCCTTTGAGTCGCGCAAAGAGATACGTGAAGCAATGGACAGTCACTAAGAAGGCCAGTCTTTAATTACCTCGTTTGTGTAAATCTGTACCATTGCATAAAAGTAACCATAAATGTCATAATTAGAAAAAAATGACACAAAACTCTCAATACCAAAAACATGTATGCAGGGTAATGTATTAAATACCCTGAAAAAGGTTTTCATAGAAAACAACAAGTTAAGTTTAAGATACTCCTGCCTTAGCCGCGAAACTGTAATTAATCTGATCGACAATGACGTCAGTGTCGTTACCAAGTAAAACGTTACGTGTTTAAAGTGACGCTCAATGAGCTGCATGGGTCACGTCATTAGGTAATCCCGTTTATGGTCTAATAAGCAAGTCTATTATCGTGCCAAGGAATTTTCTCGTTGGTCATTTGACATTTCGAGTTATTATTAATTTGCCCATTAATTCCACATATAAATGCATCCGTTGAAATTATGTTTAAGACACACAAATGAAAAGGAAATTAATGGTGGATTTGAGATGTATTAATGATGTATTAATGACTTTGGCTCTCACGTTAAACGGCGCCTAATATTAGAATGAAAAATAGCACGCACACATCCCCTTTTTCTTCGTACTGTATAGCCATGCGAAGATAAACGTGGGGGGAGGAGAGCTACGGGATCGTTAAGGATCGCAAAAGCACAGCCGAGCCCCGGCACGGCATCAGCACCATGGACAGCAGAACGCGGGTTGCGGCGCGCAGGCTTCCGGCGATCCGGCGTGGGCCTAGAAACACTATGCCGAAATGATGCAGCCGAGATCGCACAAACTGACAGACTTCCAGAGTGGAACTTGTTGTCGGGTCAATTTTATCAATTGTACGCCTTCAAGCCGTGTCACTCCTACGACATGATGCTGAATTTTGTTTTTTCTAAACCAGAACGACACTTACTTTATTCACGTTTAACGGAAAAAGTAGAAAATGTGTCTGAATATCCTGTAGACCTATATGGCGTAACATTGAATACTGCTTTTGTGGCAGTAGGTAATTTGATCAAATATGAAATGAAAAATTTCATACAGTACCTTAAACTAATATGTACACAAAGGCAGCAAAAATATTTTCCTACAAAATGTGACTTAAAATCCTGTAGGCCTAAGACATTTTTGGCACAAGCGCAAATTAAGCCATTTAACAAAATAGCAGAATATAGTGAATAAGATATCTGAATGTGATATCTTTGCATCTAAAAACCGTTTCGTTTAGCTTGTTAATTCTTCTGCCTCTGGCCATATCCCCCCACCCACCCATAATTTGAAAATCAGCCTCAGTAAATCACAGCGGCCACAACATAGAAGCTAATGAGTTTTCACTCCACAGAGTCGGTGTCAGCGAAAAGATGCCGGCTCAGAGGTCCTGGCTAGGCCCGCGGGCAAATCACCACAAAGCTGCCATCCTAAGGCAGGCCCATGTCTGGCACGAATGGCGATGCACACTTCCGGAGTATCTAAAGCGTAGGAAAATGACACTACTCACATTTAACCGTTTCTCCGTGCTGTATCCACTGTACTGTAAGAATCCAATTCATTGTAAGACACACAGGCATAGGTCATAGTAAAAAGACCTCAGATGACAAGTGTTTAAACTGCTGATCATGTAGACAGCAATTTAAACGTAGCCTTGTTCTAGGAAAAAAATCAAGACTTTTCATAGGGCAATTATTTGAACATTACATTCTTTCTACGAAAAGGTCACTATGATGGAAGATGTTAAGAATTATGTTATTCAACGCTGTTACCAAAAGATAAAAAAAAAACTTGACTTAACTCTAAAAATGGCGCACACATGCTGATGTACTATACGGGATGTAACCGTTTTGATACTTTACAAAAAAGCTTTTTTAACATTTCTTTTGATGACCAGCAAAAGATCATTGCAACATCCTGTGTTGGTCGCGACACGCAGAGTTTGTAAATATTCGTCTGGCCTTATTTCTGCGTTCCTGCAATAACGTGTTACCGTGTATATAGGCATTCATTAAAATGTACAAAAATGAGGAGACCTTTGACAGACGTCAAATTCCATTCTGAATAGAGCTAATGAACTTTTCATAAGATGGAAAGAAATATTTAAGCACCAGAATTACAAAATTGTGACAGCTGTGAGTGTGACTTGAGTGAGTGGCCTTTTCTGTTGTGTGTAAAAAATACGTTCAGGTTCTTTTCACCCTCACACCCTTTATGTGGGCCTCTGGCTAGGCTACATCACTTGTGGCACCTAATTCTCTGCGGATCAAAGACTGTGTGGGACAGTTCATGTCAGCCTGGGTGTGCGTGTGCATGCACATGCATTTTCCACACCCGGGAAACAGTTTGTGAGCTATTTTTTAACTGCTGATCTATTTTTGCAATTCCCTATTTTGGGGAAATGCTCAACCTCAATGGTTGTATCTTTGCTCCTTTGGCTGGCTGGTTCTCACCTCGCTAACAGCTAGCCTACCTGCAGTCATAACGTCTTCCCAGCAGCTGACTCAGACCACAGGCGGCCTCTATTGGATGGAATATTCCATTACAGCTCCAGCTCTTTGACATCTGGAGGTATCTTTGTCCAAGCTTACATGTTTCAAGGCCAGAATATGCCTGCTGAGGCTCTCCTGCTATGGTGCAGTGGGTGGGATTGGGAGCAGGAGGACAGGGAGAGGACAATGTTGTTCAGACTGTTCTGGCTTTTAAACAGTGGAAAAACTTCCAAAGGCCGCCAACTGCTGCTGGAGACACGCGTGTGATGAGGTTATGACACAAAGATCACATGTATGACAACTGGACAGCTATGTCTGTTTTCTCTGAGTATACATGTGTGTTTGAGGCGGTAAGGTGCACAATTTAACCTCTCCCCAACCACCAGGCCAGTAATACTCAAACCAGGGTTAGTCCATTGAGGGACTCTGTGTGAATTCTCTGCACCTCTCCTAGAGTCATTATCGTTTTGGATTAATGGCCTTTACCTGGCATTCCGGGTAAAAGATAGCTTCAGGATTCTAGCCACTGAATCCTACACGGCTGACCCTGGCTTAAGCACTGCAGGCAGCTCAAATCCTCGTGGTTTTACTCCGGTCCCGGCAGTTGTTAATGTTTTTGTGCCAATATATGTTGTGTTGTATGAAAAATATGTTCTAGGTGCCATATTTATGTTTTAGGGTGATGGTGGCTCTCATTCTTATGCAATGCTGTGCTGGAATCTATATTTTTATATTCATCTCAAGGGGATATGTCCAAAAAGTAGTCTCGTTTTATGGGTGTGCATGAGTGATTGTTACCTGTATTTTTTTTTTTTTTTACATTGTATAAACTTTAATTGTATTTTGGAGATGCTAAAAGTGCCACCTTTTCTCAAGTGTCGTCATCCGTCTTTTGAGATTTAAATGTAAGTATTATTTTATAAGATGTCTGAATTAAAAAAAAAAAAAGCTCACTGAAGATGAAATGGGGGAAAATGCAGCCCAAGTGCACGTTGCATCAGCACTTACATAAAATGGGGTGGGCTTTAATCCAGCTCTCGGAAAGCATTGGTCTGCAGGAAACAAGCGAAACAGCAGGATAACCAATCAGGACCCAGTCAAAAGAAGCGTGATTTACTCCGCCTCCGTCTTTGTGTTTTCACAGGGGGGCAGTAGGATTAAGTATCAGATCGGTGCAGGGCATATCATCGCTGACAGCTGTCCGGGGACAAGAGAACTTATTCCGGTTCTCAGTTTCCAGCGTTCCTGAGAATGAGGACGAAGCACAGTTGAACTCAGATGGATTATATTGCTCATGATTTTTTATTTCCCTCTGGGAAAACAAAGAGTCTGAAATATATACCTGGCAGGATGAAAAGGGCGAGCTAGAAATTTTAGCCTGTCTCAGTTAATGCCTTGGCTTTGTTGTAATCGAAAGATGCAGACGACAAAAAAGACTAGGTCGTACTTTGGAATTCTTTCACGGATATTTCCAGCCGTTCTAAAAATAAGTGCAGAAATTTAGGGCAAAATTCCCTTTCTGCCTTGTTAAATAGCACCATTCTTCCGCCTAGTGGCCCGAAGCAGGGTTGCATCTACGGCATAGCGGACTGCCCCACATTCAGTGCTATAAAAGGAGAGAAACTTCGACCCTGTTTATGACGGATGCGTGTAAACACTGACAGTGACTTTCTGTCCTCACCTATTTAACCTTCATCCCCGTCTCCAGCTATTCCACCCCACGTAAATCTCACCGTAATCTCAATGTGATTTTGCTCAAAACGTAACCACCGCGAAAAAAATGTGTAAAAATAATATCCTGAAATGTATTTTGTGAGAGACAGAATTTGACTTAATGGGGGAGGGAAGCTAGTAGGATTATAACTGTGACCTTAATATAGATATTGTCTTTCGATGTGAAATACAAGATGCACTTTACAAAGTACCGGGGAGGGGAGGCGGGGGTAAACATTGCACTCTGTCGAATGTATGATGTGTATGACTTGCTGAAAAATATAAATATTTTATTACGGCAAACAAGAGAAAAGACAAAAAAATCAGTTTAAAGTTTTGTCAATTAAAAATAACATTCAGAGAAACTGGAGTGTGTCTCATTTTGTATTTTATGCCCGTTTTTGGATTTTGACCAACCCCAGACGCAGACGGGCGAAAATGACTCTGCATTGCAAACTTTCCCTCCGGTCAGGCGCCCGTGCTCCCGATTTGGTTATTAGCGCCACCTGCTGTCCAGAGGAGGCAGTACGTCAATGTTTTATTCATTCTGCCCAGCTGCTCAGGGAGACCGACAAAGACAGCCAGGGAAGGGTACGCTCTTCTAAGCAATACAGAGTGTGGAGATCATAATCAATTCATTAGGACCGCATCATGGTTCTTATATATCACAGTAAAGTCATATTGTATAACAGTATTAGTAAAAACTGGTGTAAAAGTGTTCCTTTTTAATTTGGCTGGTGAATATGGGAAAGGCGCATTCGCATCCTTCCCTCTTCGATTCTCATCATCGCTGGTGAAAAACTGGTGATATTAACGTTAAAAACCGGGCCAAGCGTTAGATCGCTTACTCATTTCACACGAAAAAATATTAGGTTCTTAAACAGCTCAACCCACTATTGCAACAGAACCAAACACATAGAAAGAAAGAGAACGAACGTTGAGGTTATTTTGTTTCCATGTTTTATTAGTATTCCGGACATGCATAATCACCTATATTCTGCTCCATGGATACATACACGTTTGTTCTTCAGTTAAAGGTACTTTACAAGCAGTCTTACCAAAAAAATCTATACAACGGCTCATTTAAAACACAAAATATACTCACTAAATGCAGGCCAAATAGACATCTCAGCTGCTGATGAGTAAATTCAGTAGTAAAGTTGGAAGTTGCACTGTCCCAGTTCTCATACATCCCGGCGGCACTAAAACGACGACGACGAAAACGGAGATCGAGCCCCCCACCCCCCCGGCGTATGCCTCACCGTCACTGCCCAAGACGCACAGAGAAATACACCTTAGCCGGTACTGGAGTAAAGAAAGGAGAAGATAACGGGGCACCCAAAGTCACCGAAGGAGTGTTAACTGACAGCCCTGTGTAGATATTTACATATAGGTACGTGACCGGTGTACTTACATGACATGTGAGCTGCGTGACTGCAGGAATCCCACCTTTGCGGAACCAGCGCAGGTTTACCCACCCCTTATAATAAACCTGAAATCGATGGTCCAACATGCCGGGCATCGACGCTCTGCTAGCACACGTTTAAAAAGCTATTTTTGGTGGGAAATGGATATACTGCATGCCCGATTACACAACACCGGAGTAGCGGGGCCGCCCTGTTTTCTGTATGTTATGTAGGCAAAAGGCTTTCGAGACAGTTTGTGCTTTATATTGAAATTATTATATCGACTAATTGTTTTCCCGATGGACACACACATACACGCACACACAGAGATTTATCTTATCTTAAATGTACTTAGTCCTGCTTCTGGCAGGTTTCCCCGCTGCTCTCAAATGAGCTTAATGTGTGAAGATTGTTCGAGCTGGACACTTTATATATGCGCATTATGGCGATTTCAAAAAGGCTTTGGACCATTTCGGTACAGTCGACGTCTGGCTGGTTTACAACTGTGCAGGCGTGAAGGCGTCGACGCCTTCTCTAGACATTTCCCGGATTCGCTGTAACTGATATGTACAAAAAGCTGCAAATTAAACCACGACTGGGAAACTATTTAAAAAGCTCGACACTGGGATGCAGTTATGTGTTTCCAAGAATGAGGTCACTTTAATAGGACAAACTTATTTGAGGAGGTGGGTGGGCGCCCGAGGGGAGGGTGGACATTGCCTAAATTTTGGACCGGTCCAGCAGAGCCCGGATGTTTGAACCATAAATATTGCATATAATATACACTTCAACAGCACAGTCTGGTGTTAAATAGATCTTGCTCGCCCTCATATGCCCACTAGAGGGCTCCCTAACATCTCAGGCACTGCCTATTAGTCTGGTCTTGCTTGCCCTCATATGCCCACTAGAGGGCTCCCTATAATCTCAGGCACTACCTATTCCACCTCGAGCCTGAGAGTGTTTGTGTCAGTGTGTGTTTCAGTGTTGTTAGTGTGAGTGTATATGTGTATGCCTCCCAGCGTGTGGTGCGTGAGTCTGTATGGACCTCCCCCCCCCTTCCCGCCCTCTGAATTATAGGGGTGATAACAGAGTAAGTGGTAATGAGGCTATCTGAGAGCAGCCCGGGACCAGCCGCAGCAGGCCTCGCCACGCACAGGCCCGGCCTCTTCCTGCCCCCCCCCCCCGCGGCCGCTCGTCCCCCTCAGTCAGACCACTCGTTCTCGTCCAGCTCTGAGTCGTCGTCGGACTCGCTGTACTCCACGGCGATACGGCGCGACAGGATGGTGGCCACGTCGTTGCCCACCGGCTCCTTCTTGGCCTCCTGCTCACGCTGCTCCTGCACCTTACGCAGCTGGATACCTGGCAAACAAAAACAGAATCTCCTCCTTCAGCAGACTGGTAGCTTTATAAGGGAGCACGGCGTCATGTGACCCAGCGACAAATCAAATGAAGTCCCGGGAAGTCCCATGATGCACTGGGATGGCCGTGCACACTGCCCCACTCACCTCTGCGGATGGCGGCCAGCAGGTCGCTGCGGGCATCGCTCATGGGGATCAGGGGCACCTGGCCCTTCCTGGGCAGGGGCTCACCGGCAGGTGGGACCACGGCACGGGCCGGAGAGAACGCGTGGGTCGGGGGTCCTGGGGGCGGAGGCGGGGGGGCCATGGGCGGCCCGCCAGATGGGGGGTGGGAAGGAGAGGGGACGTAGGAGGCAGGAGGCGGAGGGGGAGATGGGTTTAAAAGATTCAGAAGATTAACTGGCAAGTCTCCCTGAGCTCCCAGGATGGAAGGCAACATGTTGAACTGAGATGTCTGAGTCAGCAGGCCGGTCTGCTGCTGCTGCTGCTGCTGCTGCGGCGGCGGCGGCGGATGCTGAGGTGGGTTCTGCATATGCTGGCCACCCATCCACAGCCCGATAGGCAGAGAGCCCAGGAAG
>JAODKN010000002.1:11892335-11904247 GCA_026774425.1 Petrocephalus zakoni
TGGAACAGGGCGCACTCAGGAAAGCGCTGGCTGTATGGGGCCGTCTTGGCTAAACAGAGGAGCACTTCCTTGAGCAAGACAATGAGGCAGCCATGTTGCTGCGGGGAGCGTTACAGAAGGCTGTTCCAACCTTCAGGCACAGCACTCTAAACTGAGTCACCCAGGGGCGAGGGGGAAGACCAACTGTCAGAATGTCATTCATTTGCTGTATAACCCACTGTGCAATACTAATCATTTCTGAGCCATTACTATGGAATTCCGTGCAATACTTTAAATGACGTTACTGGCAATGTTATTGTTGTCTCATTTATTGTTACTCCGTTAATGCCTAAATGTCTTTTTACTGTTTAAACATTTGTATTTTGCTACTGTAAACATTCAGTTTCTTTTGGGATCAGTAAAGTATGTCTGTCTGTCTGTCTGTCTATTATGCAGAAACCCAACAAAAGTCTGTGGCCACATGGACCACTGCATTACAGCAACAGCTAAACTATGTACTACCAAGGGGTGTGTTTCCCAAAAGCTCCAATTAGCAACTAATATAGTTTGACTTCAGTTGCATGGTTCTAACTATGTAAGCTGCTATCGTAGTTAGCAACTATGCTTTTGAGAAATGCACCCAAGATCTGTTAAACAGCCAAAGGCAGGAAACAAGGAAATATGGCAAATAAATACCACCACAGGTGGGTAAAATTACCTAATTACTTAATTGACTGACATTACTTAATTGATTGATGATACCACACTCTGGTCTCCACAGCAGAAGGCTGGCACCCCCAACACCTGGGGGCCTGAATCATGAAGCAGGACTTTTTACTTAGCCGGATAATTTGTCGGATTTAAGGTAGCATGGGATAAATGCAAGTGAATGAAGATAAAGACCATATAAACTGGGGTACCTTGAACCCGAAAGCAAGAAATCTACGTTGCAGGCCCCTGGTTTTAAATGGTTAATTTTTTAAATGTGCTATAACTGACCTGGGCAACATGCAGTGGTGCATAACTCACGGTCACCTTGGTGTGTAACCTGGGAGCTTTCTAAAGGAAGTCACCCATAAAACAGTCCGAGCAGGTCAAACAGATCTTGAGCCTAATGGTAGCACAAGAATAATGCGAGGGTTACAGGAAATCAGACGGGCCAGTTCACCTAAACGGCATATGGGGAGGAAAGCGGAGCACCAGGTGGTGTCACGCTTACACACAATGGTCAGCGCCCCCCCCCGCCAGCATACGGAATGGACCCCTCCACACTCCTGGCCATGTTTCTCACCTGTTTGGATATTTAAACCCCTGTGCCTTTACTTTAACTGTCCAGTCTCATCTCTTGTTGAAGCTGCAGTTTTGGTTTATAATTGCCTTTTCTGGGTTTTTGAGCTATGATTCAGGATTTCCCTTCAGTATTTTGTTTGTGTCTTGTCGACCTTGACTAAAGACTGTGAGATTTGAATGTGTTCCAGCTTTTTGAAGTAAACTCGCCAGTTGGATTCTCACTATTTGGAGGCTGCCTGGTGTTACAGGGGGGAGCCCACACGCAGGTGAATGAGGGGAGAGCATGCAGACTCAGCAGAAATGGCTGGACTGGCATGTAAAAAAGCGACTTCTTACCAAGCTTTAGTCTTGAGGTTGTCAAGTTCCGCACCTGAGGGCAAACGATCGTTCTGGAGAGTAACAGACGAGAATGAGTGAGCTGGCTGAGGTGGACGGGTAGTCCAGGCACTGGCTGACTGATCCCTTCCACAGGGGTCATGTACTTTCCTAAAAAGGCCGTGTGATTGGACAGCAGGCCTCCATCACATCTGGTAAAGGCCCTTGCGGTAGCCGAGATCGACGGCATCGCGGCCTGGAACAGACACGACCGGCTGGGCGTGTTCGAAATACCAAGAGAGCTCCTGCATGCATGATTCAGCCCCTAGGCGCAAAGGCTGAGGGGGCGCCTTCCACTGCTTGTACGCAATGCTGCATTCTCGCGCGAATGTGTCCTGTTAATGGGCTCTGAAGCCCTGCTAGATGAAATGTGGAAAGGACAGAGTGTGAGGGGGGGGGGGGGCAGGCATATGTGTCACCAAACATGGGGTCAAATTCACATCCCTGGCAGGGAAAGTGATCTGAGAAGCTCTCCTCATCCCTGGCTGCCGGCGGATCAGGTTTGGTTTAAGACAAGCTGAAAGGGCCCCTTAAGCACATGGATGATGCATCATCTACGTAAGGTGCTTTCCCAGAAGAACACTTTTTCATGTTCATGCACGTCATCAGTCTATTATTACACCCAACTCACAGGCATTACACATTTCTTACCCTTTTACAGAGCTAGACATTCTTTTTAGTCAGTTCAAGTTATTTATTCATCCAGTCATGCATCAATCTTACAGCTCCTGGAGCCTGGAGCCTAGAGCCTGGAACCCATACCGGGAACAAGGCAGGGGACAGACAAGAAGGCAGAACAGGCTGTGGAAGGGAGTGTGCACACACACACACACACACACACATACACTCCATCTATTCCTATTTCTTCTATGGAGACTCTCTGTTCTGTTACAGTATAGCAAAACCTGTACACACACACACACACACTCAATCTATTCCTATCTTTATGGGGACTCTCCCCAGAGAGTCCCCATAAAGATAGGAATAGATTGAGTGTGTGTGTGTGTGTACAGGCTTTGCTCAGATTGAGATCTGAGGGATTTGGAGGCTCCTTTTCATGTTTCTCAAACCATTCCTGAACGCTCGTTATATATTCAAGTTATATTATTTGCTTAGAGCTAAACATAAGGAATCCTTTTCTTAGCAAATCCAGCTAAACTTTTAGACCAGACAAGTTTTCTCTGTCCAGGAGTGATGACAGGATCTTCGGTCGATAACATTGTGAAGGAGGTATAGCCTGTCCCCCACTGGCTCTCTGGGCCTGCCTTGTGTTCCACCGCAAACAATATCCATGCCCTTGGCTCAGAATATAGGTGAGCCCGTCCAGGGGCTTGCTGCTGACCCTCGCGCTGTGCCGCGTGAAGTTTCTCCAGGAAGTTAAGCTCATTCATCTTCCTGTCCTCCACACATATCATACACACATATCATCACCACCCCCCCGGCTGAGCCCGACAGAGCAGAGCTGAAAGACCAAGTGAAATACTTTCTGCAAACCATCAGGGGGCAGAAAGCCTATTATATGTGCCAGTCTATCTGCTATGATAGCCTATGGCAGGGGTGCTTAATACGGCGATCGCGCGACATTTAAAAAATTGTTAATGTTAGCCTATCATCTACCCTCCCTTTGGCACTCCCCACTTACGGTAATTGATGTAAGGGGGGGCCAGTCTGCTGTTGCTAAGAACTTTGTTATATTAGGCTACCGAAACAAAACGCAAATGTGTTGTGAGCTAATGCAAAACTGCAGCGAGCAAAGTGACCCAGCCAGCCTTCCGATTTATATCTACTGAAAAAGGGATATAAAAAAATGAGTGGGGGAGTCGGACGGAGTAAGGAACCATAAATGTATTGAATAGTGTTGTGCTGTAAGGGCTCATGCAGTGATGCATGCAGTGAAGGTTCACCAACATATACTGTATATATAACATATACTCAGTGTATATATATTTGCCATTTTTTAATGTAGGTCGATCATTTTGACCCAGTCAAAGTAGCTCGCAAGCCGAGAAAGTGTGGGCACCCCTGCTCTATGAGTAACATACAGTGGTGTCTTCATTGGCCTTTGAGCAAGGCCATTAACTCCAATTGCTCCAGGGATTGGCTGACCTTCTCAGTTGTATGCTGTTCTGAATAAAAGCATCTTTCAAACCCCCAAACCTGGAGGTGTAAGGCTATGGTGTTGCCCCCAACCATCCACAACGTTTAAGAAATTCCTCAGAGCTCAGTTAGAAAATATCCACTAACACTCCTTAAGCATAGCAGTTTGCTGAAGGACTAAGTTTTGAGGCTGGCCTCAGAGATCCCAACCCGAGCTGCTGCTACACTTGCATTAGTAGGAAGTAAAAGACTGTCCTCCTCAACTGGTGTTGTCTGCTGCTGGTTTGTGCCTATGTTTTGTAGGACATAAATGATCTAGGGATGGCTCAGTGGGCTGGGAGTTCAAATGCCAGGGTATAATTCCATGTAGTCTCATCTTCACTCTGGTTTCCTGTAGTCCAAAAACATGCTGTTAATTGAATTAGTGTTACTGCCCTGTGATTAACTAGCATCCAGTCCAGGTATGTCCCTGCATTGTGACCTGTGGTTGATGGAATAGGTTCTATGATCACCATGATCCTGCTGTAGATAAGGGTTTGGAAGATGGACGGATTTGTCAAAAGTCAGTTCAAAAAACAGGAAAATAGAAAAACCACACTCAAATTATGGAATTTAATGCTGCTCGGGGTGGAACATGCTGGTCTGCCTTTCATACGGAGCACAGCTTGAGAGGCGTACTGCGAAAAGGCTCACAAACGGCATGCTGGTCACGGATATGAGGTCTAATGCATATGGTTGTAAATGGCTGTTAAATGTCAGCATTACTAATAGTTATTGTAAGAGCTCTAACGCTAACGGGACCCATTGCAAGGGGAAGAGGCAACAGAGGTGAAGCAATAGGAAACATGCCATATCTGTCCTCCATCTCCCAGGGTGCACTGCTGCCTGGCTGGCCACATCAGAAGTCTCCGTCCAACTGTCGTCCTCAATAAGACATGCTGAGGCATTTTATAGACCCCTTCTCGCTTCAGAAGGCTTAAGTTACAGCATAAGATGCCATCCCTCCACCCCCGGGTCTTCAAGGCTGTATTATGTCCAATGACACTGCGTGACAGATGTCCGCAGTCACGGCTGGCCCGGGCTGAATGTCACCCAGCCTGGCTTTATGTTACTGGAGTCACAAGCTGGATGAAGTCAAATTCCTAACTTGTTCCAGCTGATGGATTCTGATTCTGATGGATTTCACCTTACATACTGTATTTCTAACTATCAGCTTGGCAGGTTTCTGTCTCCCAATTACGGTTTCATGGACCTTAAAAACCCAATCTGTGTGCTGTATAAACTGGAGCAGCACTACAGTAGCAGCTCTGTGTGCATCCGAAGCTGGAGTCTATACCTAAATAATACCAGCAACCTTTTAGTTTCAAGTGTAGTTCCTTATGTCTGCAAATCCAGTGTTTTTTGGTATTATACAGTGTTTACCCCATGACCCATTTTTACACTTCCACATCTCACCTTATTGCCCTTCTGTTCTACAGAACCTACTCAGTACCTTGAAAAGGTTAGAATGTTTGCCACCCTGAAACAACAGCTAATAAATAATGAGAGACTGAAATGTCTAAGAGCTGCCAAAGGGCATCTTCTGCAACATCTTCCACCTGGAAAATATGGGGGTATCATATCACTGAGGTGAAGGATTTCAGCAGTAGAGGGAGGTCAGCACTCTCTCTTTCTGCTGTACGGTATGCTGGGAAACAAACACGACGATGGATGAGGATGGGGTGCATTCTTATAAAAACATGTCTAGTTTTCCAAGGCCCTAATCAGCCCTTCAAGGAGCCCTTGATTAGCACAATAAAGATGCATGCACTCATGTATGTAGAGATGCCTTCTGAGTAAGAAGATTAATGCAGTTAAATATGCAGGGCCTGGTCAGTCAAGCAGCTCTCCAAAGCACGTTTAGGACCACCCAGAAACACTGTACGTCCAGGAATCATGAGATTACAGCAGAGACCTGCAAACTGTTGGGTGAAGCAGATCCATCAGGTGTAGCGGCAACTTGGGAAAATGAGCGAATGCGTTGTGCCGCCAGGATGCTTTCACAGAAACATCCCTCTGGGGGCAGTTCATCCCCGGTGACAGTAAATGGGCTGACTATACCAACCAACCCAGGCTGCCCAGATCATGAGTCTCCATTGATACTGAGGGAAGCCAAGGGTTCATGTCCCTCCCAGCAGAGATTAAAAAAGAGATTTACTCCCCCCGCCACCCGTATATAATGAGATTCTAAAACTAACCAGCCCCCCCTCTGGGATATAGCCCATCCCACTGCACCCCCTTCAGGACTCGGCAGTGGGCTTGGCGCTCTGCAGTCCCTACATACTGCAGCCAGGCAGGCACCAGCTGGCTACATGGAAAGGTCGTAGTGGTGGGGGGGGGGCGAGCTAGATCTTAGTTAGGGGCTGCTGGAATGAACCTTTCTTGTTTAAGTCTTTCTCTGTTAAACACTCATCAGCCTGTCCTTTGGATCCTGCTCTGAGAAAGACCCTGATTAGTTTGCTGCTGGAGGATCGAGGTTAAAGAATTACTTCAGACTCAAGCCTCTGTTGCTGGGAAAACCCTGTTCAAATGGGCAAACCATGAAGAGGGAGTGGGACATGGGGGGGGGGGGGTGTCTAGCTTTCTGTCCGCAGGTTACTATGCTGCTGTCTTCAGTTCATTATAGGGGAACAGTCACATTACAAATGGAGAAGAACAGATTATAGCCACCCGATTGGCACACAGCACGCAGCCAAAATGATGTATGTCTTTATTAATTATCATTATGGTTGGAATAATATTACCATTTTGTGGAAATGCATTACAATCCCCATATCAAGGTGAGAACAAACGGGGATAATTTCCCTGACAAACCATGTCGGGATCATTAGCCTGGTGTCCTGCACACAGTCTGAGTTTGTCCGACTCGCCAGGAATAATCAAAAGAAACAGAACAGGATAAATCTCCCTTCTTTACTGCCCCCCCCCCACCCCAAGGTAATCGTCCCTTGACGCCACGCTCGGCGATTACCACGGGGCTTAAATAAATCTCTGAGCGCCAAGAAGTGGGCTTTGGGGGCCCCATTCATGCTCCTATCTTGCCCCGGGCGACTCCTCTAGAGGATGTTGCAACATATGATAGGTCCAGTCAGGCCAGCCGGGCGCATCTGTCCATTACAGATACTGTGGCCGCTACCGCCAGGGTCAGGAATCTCGCACATTCCTCTTGGAACGCATCCATGCAAAGGCTGTACGAGAAAGGAGTCCATCTGAAAATACATCATCCCCCGCTTTTATGCCACATTTGGCCGTGTAAATTGCAGAATGAGCCGCTGACTGAATGAAGCCCACCATTGTCCACACTGGGCGTTTAAACCGCACTGATACTCGATGGCATGGAGGTATGGGCGGCCTGAAGTTGACATTTCACATGCGATATGAATAAACATACAGCGCACGGACTGACAAAAAAAACTGAAATTATTTGTCAAAAACTCAATCTTCTGAGAGGCAAATGGATCGATGTGCCATAGTGACTGGAGGACAGGACAAAAGGGTTTTATCCGTCCCCCATTGTGGTATGAATGGCTAGGCAAATCAATTGACATACAAATACACATTTTGCTCTCCAACTAAAACAAGTCTCTGGTAGTCCCCCCAGCGTCCCCCCAGAGTCCAGCTGCTGCTCCTGGGTTCATCCTCCTTCACAGAGAGCAAAATTGCTGCACACGATGATCGATTAACAACACATGAGCAGATGCTCCTTCCCCGAGAGGTCCACGCCCTCTGACATTTCACAGGATGGTACAAGATGTCAGTGGGATTAGGCGTTATTTATGAAAGGATTCCTAATTAGAGGTTATGTTGCTCCCAAAAAGTTGCAGGCTCACGACAAAAATAACCACCACTGATGGTGGCTTCCCATGCCGGATAATCTCATATCTGCTGCCATGATGCTGGGTTTGAAGGGCCTCCTAAGTGTGCGTGTGTGGGTGAGTACGTCTGAAGTGCTGGGGGCTCTTGTGGCCTCAGTTGGTCCATGCAGGGGCCACAGCCTACGAGGCTTGAGGCTCCTTGGCCTCCACATTGCAGGCGCTGTGCGGACAGGATGGAGACACACAGCATGCACAATGAGGAGGAGGAGAAGCCCAATGTTGGCTCCGCCCCTAAAAACACTTGGCTCCACCCTGTCACATGACAAAAAGCTGGCGCGATTTAGTTCTGGCACTTCATGAAATTATGCATACCATTGTTAAAAGGGACATTAAACTGCCTCCTGACAATACCACAGAGCTCTGAATCTCCTTATTAATTAATTATTGTCCTTTCTCATGGGGCTGACATCTTCCACTATCTGCCCTATTTCCAATGCAGATCTGCAGCGCTATGATGAGAGAGGGAGAGCAATTCATGTATATTTAATTGCTTAAAATGGCATTACTACAGCAATGTGCTAAAAAAATGTGCTAAAAAAAAACTTTTTGATTTCCCCCAATCCGCCTCACAATTTAAGGCTGATTCTTATGATTCTCGTGACCTGATTATTGTGTCAGTATGGTGAGGAGGTGAGAGTAGTGGCACCAGTGGAGTGACGCGTTTCCCTCTGCGCCGGCCACGTCGCTAGCGAGCCGAGATGCAGTCTGCATGCTGCTAACAGCCCCCGTTTCCAAACAAAAATGTTTTGCGGCATGGGACAGGGACACTGCTTGGGATTGAGCCCGATTGCGGCATCCCGCCTTAGAAGCGCAATGGGGAAGAGCTGTCGGAAGGAATTTACATTTTAATTTACTTAACGAACATTTTCATACAGCCCGACTCACACGACTGGCAACAGAGACGTCTACTAAAAAAAGAAAACCTAGTTATTTTAAAGCCCCTTAAAATCATTTATGACAAAAGATCAACAAATGCGACAGAACAGTACTTTGAACAACTTTTAATTGTGTTTCACTTAGTAATGGCTTCTGGACAGTTTGTTTTAAACAGAAGAAAATATAAAATATAAAATGAATCTGGCTTTTTAAAAATAGCATCTTTTTCAACCCGCTTCTGATTACAGATATGTTGGAATAAACTAAAGTTCCCTGTAGTATTAAGATCTATTGTTTATGAAATCTGCCAGCTTGTTTGAGTAAAATAAATTTGTAATCTGTTTTACTTTTTAACGGATAGAGAGGCTTGTATTTCTTTTTTCACATGCAAGAACCAACCAGGAATGAGGATAGTTTATAACAGGGAAAATAGTTGCACTCTTCATGGACTGCGGTCAGATTTTCAGCTTGTCCCTGTATCTGAATCACGGAAAGAACCGAAGATGTCCAGTGTGCCAAGACTCTCGAGCCCAAACCAAAAACCTTTAACTGCAATACTGTTACTGATGTGGAGCTGCATAGCCTGAACATTCATGTCATCTGTTCAAGGTGTGAAGACGAAGGAGAAGCTGCACCAGTCATTGCGTCCAAGCCTGTCCCTGTTCCTTGCAAGCAGTTTCAGTCTGTCCCAGTTTGTCCACTGTTGTCAGTCTTTACGGTTCCTTCCGAGCCCATCAAGATTTGACAGCCAGTGATTTGAGTCTTTGTCCTGCCATCTCAGGTTGTCCTGGTTTCTCCCACTCTGTCTGGCTTTGCATCTCACTTAGTGGCACTCTGTTGGAACATATTGTTTCATTCCACAGGAAACCATTAACAAGAGAAGATTGTGTGAATAGACTGTGAACAGAGACACAGTTCTTTAAGACAGAAATGTCATTGAAGAATGTTGCGTTGCTTTTATTTGCTCTGATGGTTTTATCCCTCTGACGCTACTCAGAAACTACACTGTCCGGCCAAAAAAAAAAGTTGCACACTTTAATATTTTGTTGGACTATCCTGAGCTTTGATTATGGTCCATGCATTGTTTCCATGTACTTATACAGCATCAGAACACGTTTTCCCACCCAGATTTGCACTCATTTCTCACAGAGAGCTTGTATTGCTGATAGGTGAGTTGAACCACTCCATGAAGTCTTCTTCAGCACATCGGATAGACTTTCAATGGGGTTAAGGTCAAGACTAGGTCGTCACCAATTTACATGTGAAAATGATTCCTCATGCTCCCTGAACCACTCTTCAGGTACTTGGCTGACTTCACTTTACTGCTGCATAGCGTTGCTGAGCTGTAATAATGATCCAGTCACTGGCTTTTAAGTACAGTATTTGCTGATTGAAATTCTAATGGCGACCTTTTTTGCCAGGCAGTGTATGATTTGAGCTTTCTTGGTTTTCCTAAACAATCAGGAATATCTCCTTTATGATGTCTGATGAAACGTTTCACTAATTGTCACGCCACTAAAATGCCTGCTGCCTTTTTCCGCAGGGGGGAATCGAGAAACATGAACCTTCTGATGCCGGCCTTTCATCTCCCCCCCAACGCTATATTGTGATCGATATAAAGACCCTTTGCTCTTTCTGTTAGCAGGCTGTGTGACAGCGAGTCATAAATATTTGTTTTTATCAGACAACACCGACGGAAAAAAGACGCGATTTCAGCAGCTTAGAACAGGAGCAGGAACGGGAAGAATGTGCTTTATCAGGACTGCTTTCTACGGCCGCTCACGTGAAGACAATCTCAAGCCAGATATGACCCAGATGGTCAAGAAAAATTGTCTGGTCAGTAACCACGCTAAGTCAAGCCTCAAACAAATTTGTGTCAACCAACACGGAGCCACGTACTCTTCTAGGGGTAAGTACTTGGTTTAGCACTTCCAGTATTGTACTCTTAAAAAAAACTGCATTTCCCAACAGAATTTTAGACAGATGGTATCCTTAGTCTGGGTTTTATTGAACCAGTATCAGAAGGTATTCACTAATGGAGTCTCTAAGCTCTTATGTAAGTTTCTCTGGCTAAGGGCGTCTGCCAAATGCTGTAAATGTGAATGTAAATGTAGGGAAACAATGTTTCAAAAGTCAGACTGATATTTTTTAGTACGTGCGACAAATAACAAAGAGCTGATCTTCAAGAGATCTTTAAAATGCTGGGACTGGAGGACTGAGTGATGGAGGTCAGCTGAAAGCCACGCTAGTAGGGAAATATGGTCCATAAACTCTGAGAAGCAAGTGAAATAAATATCCGGAGGGCCTGATGCTGGCAGCTGCGTGCCTAATGATGCCTCCACAGGTACGGGTGAGTAGTGCAGAGAGCCCAGGTGGCACACAGACAGGCAGACCTCTGCTCGGGTCATGATGCCGATGGGCCTGAACAGCAGCTGGAAAAGTAGCGATGAGAGAACAGCTCCTCGTGGGAAATCAAAAGAGATTAGAAGAGTCTGGTGTTTAGTGATGCCTCCTTGGCCAATGGGAAACACTCCCTAAACATTCCTGTGTGGGGTGCAATTTCACCTGGCCATTAGCTCCACATGAAGGAACACTTCCGAGCGAGGCTCAACGAAAGCGTCTCTGGGGGTTGGGGGAGGGGGGGGGCGTTACCTCTTTCGGTGTTGGCACAAGATGCGGCAAGCAGACAAAGACCACGCTGACAGAGAGCCGCTGGTACAACATTTAATTCATTTAATTCATTAAGGAGTCAGGTCTGTTCTCTTAGGCTAAACATTTAATCACAAAGACAAAAGGCCTCCAAGGGAGAATACACTAAGAGAGATGCCAGGCTATTCCCCAGCCCTCCTGGGTTTGGGACAGAGACAAATGAAACAGCCGTGAAGAGCAATTTGCCAGTAAATATACGTTCCGAGTTGTGCATACTGGAGATATAAACCTTGGCTGCCTGCACGGTAAAATCTAAAACAATTTAGGCAGTACATTAAGAGCAGAGATTTTACCAAGGCAATTACAGAGACAGGTCAGGTGACTGGACAAACCAGTCCCCCGGGATGACTTGGACCAATTAGTCAATCTATTCATCACTGCATCAATGCAGTGAGCTCGGAGCCTGTTCCAGGGAGCTGATTCGTCCATTTTCCAAATGCTTATTATGGACAGGGCCACCAATGGCTCTGTCCCAAGCAGCATAAGGCAGGGGTCACCCTGAATACAACAAAAAAGCGACAATTTTTTAAATACCTGTGGTGAAATTTTGTCTTGAACTACCACATCTTTTTCTCCATGAGAGACACATACACAGGTCAGAATAAGCTTGGAGGACAAAACGCGGGGTCAGCTATCTTGCACCTACTGTAAGTCCCCAAATTAGGGTTAGGG
>JAODKN010000002.1:11923532-11935822 GCA_026774425.1 Petrocephalus zakoni
TACAACTAGTGAAAAATATTCTTATTTGCATGAAAATGGCAAAGAAGACTGAGCAACCAGTCAAATACCATCTGATACTGTATATAGACATTATCGGGGCATACTTTATCTAAATTGTGTTTTTTCTGTTTGGTACATCAGTATGAAATTTCAACAAAATCAATAATAATAATACTAATAATAATAAAGGAAGACATTATTTTGTGTCATACCATCCAAGGTGCACCTCTGCCTGTGCCCTGTGTGTCATTGGACATGCTTCAGGCCCCTGACCAGGATAAGTGGGTGTAAGACGGGTGTATGATAAGTGTAAATGGATTCATGTCTGATTCATATATACATACAATTCTTATACAGCTTATAGTACTTGTAGATTACATGTTGCACACAATAGGTGTAGTATGGCTTTGTGTGAGTAAGCAGGCTCTGTGGATGTAGGACCATCACATCCCCACACAGACACACACTCCGTCTTGCTGACGTCCTTTGCCACTGGCAACCGTCACCTACACCTGATGCCGTATTTGTTTGCCTTTCACATTTTCACAAAGCAATAAATAAATACTCACACCTCGGGGAACTGGCAGGGTGGTGTAGGAGCTGGTGGCCTGGCACATTTGGTAAATCTGAACTCCATACACAGCATCTGATGATAAATGTGCTTGTTAACATCTAGGACATGAATCGGTACTGCCTTGGTGACTCGGTGGGTGTCCTAAACAGGCCGCACCCCAGCCGTGACTTTCATGGTATCGCTGTCCATCGTTGTGCACAGAAAGACAGATAGGCAGAGTGGAGCTGGAAGCCTGCCATGCTGATGAGTGAGCCAGGGCACCGAATGGCTAAAGGAACCTGTGGCTAGCATGAGTGACAGAGGCAATGTGGGGAAGGAGCTGTGGGAACCACAATTAGAAGGACACTTCAGCAGATGTTAAGGAATAAGCCTGTCATCCTTCCCTGATTGGTCATTCCTACAGAGAGGCCGTTGGCCCCCTCTCCCCATCTTGGCATGTTATTTCCTTTATAAGGAGAGCAGAGAAGGCGGTGGTAACCCACGTGATGGATGGATTTGCACTCAGCTGCCTCAGAACCTCAGCGTGGCCCCCATTTTCTTCCATATTAGCAGAAACACAGTTGGACTCTATACAAGTTCATTGTTTTGTTATAAATCATATACTAGTTCATCTTTTTTTATAAATCAACCAAATCCACTGAGCTGCAATAAGGGAGCTGGTTCCACTGGTTGACCCACTGTCAAACTCAATATGATTCCATGTCAGGGAAAATAGCTACCACTCATGCCACGTGACTGCTCCCAGCTCTTCACATGACCTCCCTTATGGTTAGTAGGTCCTGAATAGCACATGCAACCCAGAATTTGAACTGGAGTTACTCACATCTATAACCATTCTGCACCTCAAAAAAATGAAAAGAAGACTTAAGCCACACCGGAGTCTCCCAGAGACACTGTTCATTGAAGGTAGAATGTCTTCCTGCACATAAGATCTGCAAATAAAAATTCATTTTGTGTGGTAATTTAGTTTGTGCCCCAGAATAGGTCTGCCCGTGGGTAGAGGTAAAATTGGATTAAGTGCTGTTCAACAAGGCTTACTGAGCTCTGACAGATAGGTGCCCCTTTGGAAAGGTATAAACTGTCAGCTGTAGGCAGCGCGGCCGCACGGGCTGGGGGATTTGCTGCTAATCCCAGGCTCCCACGACGCCTCGCCTCTGTGTATCTAAAGCCCAGATATGAGGAGAGTGACGTAGGGGGTGTGTTAAGCAGGCTGATGACAGCACCCAGACGGGACAGGAACTGTTGTGACAGGGAGGAAGTATCCAAAGCGACCCCAGGAAAGAACTCACTAACCACTGGCTCATAGATAACCCTCTTCTGGAGCTGCTGGTCCGTTATGGAGTCACAGTGTGGCAGTGTGGACTTCCAGTGTGGACCTCCAGTGTGGACCTCCAGTGTGGACCTCCTTGTTATACATGCCATACTTAGCACTTCCCTGCTCTTTCACCATACCACTGGTATTTCCAAAAACCGTGAGAGCATATTGTTTATGTGTCATTTCCAGTCAATTAAGAGAACAAGGAGAAAACCCATGATTACCACATGACCAAACAGCAGGACCCTTTTTTGGGTTACTTGTGGGGTCTGCAGCACTGTTTGTTTTTTCTTTGTATTCTGCTCTAGATTTACATCCAAATGAAGGTGGGCTAAATGGCTTTTAGTATTAAGTGAGTGATTCCCAGCAGGATATTTCATGATTTTTAAATAATGCGTTCCTTTCTTTTTCCACGGAGAAGGGGTATGAGAGGAACCAGAAGCTGTAGTAGGCCTTAAATCTCTGGGTGCTTATTTATGAGGTTTTATCGTCTTAAATTTTATAATTGCTGATCGAATCAACTTTTTGACTGGTAGCATTCTGTTTACTCATCTTTAGAAGTGAGAGAAGTCTTTGGGAACAACATCACTATTCCCTACGTAGGCATTCTGCTTGTAAAACAATAAGGAGATGTGCTAAATCGACCACGCGGCATTCCATTATGGACAGAGCTTAGCAGTAAATACACGACTGGTAATTGCTCAAAGTGCGTAGAGGCTAGATGCAACAGCAGAACAGAGCCTGAGTCAAGATCTCAGAAGTCCTGAGGCATGTTTGAAAAGAGTTCAGAAGCCTGCCAATATATAAGAAAGAGCTTATACAGGTAACATTTAGTAAATGAAAAACAGTGTGGATAAAAAGGACCATGTGGTTGTTCCAGGAGTCATATTGTGACAGTGAAGCATGTACTTTTGTTGCAATTGTTGTAGGAATGGGTGCATAGCCTGTTCCAGAGCATGCAAATCATTGTGGGTTGCAGGAATAATGTGTGGCTGGTGGACTCAGGCAAGTCATTGTACATGACCCTACAGATGTAGAGGAAATTTAAAACAACTGAATTCTGCTACAGGCGAAAATCAGTTGGCTTAAAACTAGCTAAATCCCTGTAAATCAATGATGAACTCTGCACACATAAGGAAATCTGCAGTCCTCTCCTTGGATGCCCCTTTAAATCATGCCCCTTTCACAGGCTGCCATCATACAAAATGAGGTTAATTCGGTCGAGGTCAGGACCAGCAACCTGAAAGGGCCGTCAAGGTTTGTAGTAAGAAAATTTCTATTGTGAAAAGAATTCAAACTCAGCTGCCCATGACTCAAACAATCAGAGTCAACAGAGTTTCCTCCATTGCATCTCAGGCGCCCAATAGAAGGCTGATATTTAGGGTGCCAGGCCGCATATTTTACCCGCTCTGCTGGAACCACTTCCTGGAAGTTGATTAGGAATTCTGTCATTCTGCCGTTTTCACATTTTCAGTGGAGCTGGAAGAGTGACAGACAGCCTTCTTTGGCGCATTGCCAGCGGGCACTGCTGTGGCAGCTATGGTGCCAAATCACGCACTGGATCTCCTTCTGAACCATCACTAGAAACGCTCTTCAGTGGCTGTGAACGCCACAGATGTGATGATACTATCTAGCTATCAGCATTAAGCTGGTAACATTTGTGATTACAAATAACCACCATAAAAACAACTGTTCAATAGCACAAATATAAGTACTAATACTAATACTAGTTAACAAGACAAATTGAGGAAATATCATTTCTTTCATCTATTGGTCAATTAGTAATTGTAATTGACTATCAGCAAACAGAAGAGAATCGGTGTCTTCCATCTATAGTAAAAAGTCATGATCTTCAAAACACAGTTTTCAGAAGACACCAATGATATATGAACACTTTCCCTGCAAACACTTCTTCAAGTGAGGCAAACTGTAGCAGACTATAAGGAAATGACCAAGATGTTTCACAAAGGAGGCCAGCTGTTGGGTGTGATTGCTTATCAATCAACTGCAATGTGGGTGGAACTTAAACATGAATTCCAGCTGACTCAAGCCTTATTGTTATAAATCTTTTTCATATCAATTTGTCATCCCAGGGTGCTTCAAAGCACTTTTTAAATCAACATTATGCCCATGTCAGTTTTAATTTAGAGACAAGTCCCTCTCAATATTACGCATCAGTATACATATATTAGATACTGCGGATAAGTATGATACAGATGGGTATGACAGCAATTTCCCCTTGATCGGGTTTTGAAAGGTTCAGAGACCCAGAAACTATAGTTTGGTCCAATCCCAAGAATGTACATTGCACCTAATGAACCATATGAGACCACAAGATGAAATATTTTTGAGGGAAACCCTGACTGTTGTAGCCGGACTCTGTGAGCAGCCTCCCTGAAAACCCATCATTAAGAACACCCTGGTCGCAAGATCTCCCCACCACATGGCAGTCTCAGATTGCTAGCGGCAAGCCTAGGACCCAAATGCTTCACAAGAGTTCCCACATATTCCTGGTTAACCTGAGGGGCAGGGAAAGCACGATTAACCAGAAGGCCATAAGTGGCCTATTGTCATTATTGCCTATCTCCACCCACACTAAGAGAGCCCCTTCCAGTTAGCAAAACTACGTAGAATGTTCAACAACTGCCTGATTAAGAAGCTTTAATTTATCAACTAAAAGCATCTGTGAATTACCGTTGCTAATAGCAAGTTTTACACCAATTAAGAAATCCATTAGTATCTTGCTCTTGGGAGGGTTATAAACATTCACATCACTTCAGGCAGTGAGGAAGAAGGTTTGCCTCCCCACAACCCCCTCGTATAACTGTCCATTTCATTTGTCCTTGCTCTCTTATCTTAACAAGATGCCTTCTTCACATAAGCCACTTCAAATGGAACTGTCCAGATAATGCCCCTCCTTATGCTAAAGACTTAAAGCAGTAGAGTATAGTGGACAAGCGTGAAAAATGCACTAGAGGAAAGGGTATAAGAAATTAAGGCATGTGAAGAAGAGGCAATGGGGAGAGAATGAGAGAGAGGACAGAGGCACAAGAGGAAGGGCCACAGGAAAGGAAGGCAGGTGACGGAGAGGCAAAGGAGAGGGAGAGGGAGAGGGAGAACAGAGGCACAAGAGGAAGGGGCACAGGAAAGGAAGGCAGGTAACAGAGGCAAAGGAGAGGGAGAGGGAGAACAGAGGCACAAGAGGAAGGATCTCAGGAAAGGAAGGCAGGTGACGTAGAGGCGAGGGAGAGGGAGAACAGAGGCACAAGAGGAAGGGGCATAAGAAAGGAAGGCAGGTGACGGAGAGGCAAAGGAGAGGGAGAGGGAGAACAGAGGCACAAGAGGAAGGGGCACAAGAAAGGAAGACAGGTGACATAGAGGCAAAGGAGAGGGAGAGACCAGAGGCAGAAGAGAAAGAGGCATAAGAAAGGAAGGCAGGTGAGAAAGAGGCAAAGGAGAGAGAGGAAAGAGACAAGAAGAACTGGCACAGAAAACCAAGGTAGGAAATGAAGAGGCATAAGAGAAAGCATTAAAAGAGGCATGTTCTGGATGATGGCAGAAGTGAATCTGCAAATGGAGAGAGGAGCTGCAGAGAAAGCCATAGAGAAGGCTCATTAGAACAGCGCAGCCAAAGCCACAGGTACAAAAACTGAGCAGGCATGTTTGTCCACAGAGTTACCACACAGTGAGGAAGAGAGCTACAAAGTAAGGAAAACCCACTATCTTCCAGTACTGGGGGAAAATACAGCTCTCTGCCTTTTGAGCCACACACTGAGGATTAGGTTTAACTGTGAACTGAATGACAGGAAAACAATAGTTACTAAGTACAATAAGGGGGAGAAAATTCCATCCATCTTTAAACTGTAATTCACTAGAAGGTCACAATGAACCTGCAACTTATTCCAACACAATACATCATAGGGTCAGTTGCCCAAAGAAAGTCCATGCAAACGAAAGTTGTGCTGATATAGGCTAGGAACTTCTACGTACACACATGAAAGCTGCACAGAAGAAGAATTTAGAATTGTGAACAAACAGAATCATACTAATTTTAGTTTTAAATGCAAGACTAAATGTGATCTGAAAATAATGATAACATGATACAACAGAAGGACAATATACTTTTTAATATTATTAATAATGTCTAACATTAGTAAACAGAAATTAGAGACAGTGTTGAAATCAAATCACATTTTGTTTAACATTTATTTAATATTCAGTGGGCTGAATGGCCTCTTGTAGCATTTAAAATATAATTTAATAAAATGATGTGGCTGAAGTTACTGGTTCAAGTCCCATAAGATCGTGCCATAGGAATCTGATATGAGTCACGCATTCCTAATTGCTTTAATCAGTTGTCAAGCTATAGAGGCGACAAAATGCGCTCACCTAAATCAGGTTTCTGACGATCTCATGCAGAACGACTTCCTGGACCCTCTCCAGTCTGGCTTCAGAGCTGAATTTCGAATTCTCTCCCCAGAGAGTTGCAATAACCCCTCCGCTGCTATTAGGAAAACCACCATATCCTCCTATCCTCTTTCAAGCTGAGATGATTTGACTCTAACCTATCAGGCAGATCTTTCCAAGTGTCTAATGGCAGTGTTTCCCAACCCGGTCCTCAGGGAACCCCAGACAGTTCATGTTTTGCACAAATTTAGCTAAAATGTGGGCTGTCTGGCAGGGAGTTGGGAGGGAGCAAAACATGGACTGTTTGGGGGATCCTAAGGACCAAGTTGGGAAACACTGTCTTAGGGTACAGAAGTATCTAGGTCACGTCTAGGCAGCCCCCAAGATTCAATACTTGACTACTTCATCTTCTGTACAACTCTCTAGGTCCAATAATTCAGTCAGATGGCTTCTCCAACCGCCTTGATGCTGATGACATCCAGCTCTTCCTGACCTTCCCTGCCAACGACACCACAGTCACTTCTCAGATTGCCAAATGGTTTGCCAACATTGCAGCCTGGATGCAGGACCCTCACCTCCAGGTGAACCTAAGACAAAGCTCCCAGTCTTCCCTACCAGCTCAACCATTTACCAAGACATCACTGTACAGCTTGGATCATCAGCAATGTCTCCATCAAGGTCAGTCAGGAACTTCGGGATAATGACAGATGAGCCACTATCCTTTTCTGACCATACAGCAACTGTCTCCCAGTCCTGCAGTTTCACTCTGTATTACATCAGGAAGATCAGCACTTACAGCATTTGTCAGAATATGCAGCTCAACCTCTAGTCCATGCACTTGTCGACCCATGACTAGACTACTGCATCTCCGTATCTGCAGGGCCACCAGCTTGTGTTTGCAAACCACAGTAAATTATTAGGAATGCAACAGCACGACTAGTACTCAATCATCTATTGTTTCGCTCTTAATTAACTATCACTGCTCCAACCGTCGTAACATACCATTGCATACCCTGACTCTCTGGTGAATCTCGCCATCTAATCACACATGTACACAATCTGGTCTGGCCATGACGTGTCTTAATTATTAACTTGCACCTTGTTTTTGGGTTGAACTTAACCCACAGAAGCACTGAATAATTCCCCAGGCCTCAAGCCTTCTGTCACTACCCATGTTGTGGTGAAGAGGGGGGTGTCATAGGTCCCCCTTCCTTTTTCTGTACCCAGATACGTCATGAGCCTGAAGCATTTGGAGTTGAAGCCCCAAATACATCTGAATGAGCCCCAAATGATCTGTTTAGCTCAGATGTTTTAACAATCATGACCTCATTCTGAGAACCCTCTGACAGATTAGGTCTGAGAGCTAAGCCCTAGATGTCTTAAGATCCTAGCAATGCCCCTGGCTGTACCTGTCCCTCATTGGATGGAGCTCTTCTAGAAGGTCGAAACGAATGTTCATTGAAGTGCTCAGTTTAATCAAGCACTGCAGAATAGCCTCTATGAATAATATATTGGAGGAGGATTAAGGAAGGCGTTTCAGAATATATCACTGATGGCCCCAGGTTATATTGTTTTTTTTTTATATGTAACATACATTGAGTTATTAAACCATGCAACTAAGCTGCAAAAACATGAAAATGTTTTCTGTACAGCATTTCTGTCTGGATAAAAAAACACTTCCCAATATGAATACACGGCTCAGTTATAAAAATGAATGGCTATCTAATTTGAATAGTTTAAATTTCAGTGAACCGGGTATGTTCTGTAGTTTGTAGGATTCCCAATTGACCCTGTAATCCAGTCTGAATCTCCATCATCACTCTTCAGCACTCTACGGTTATGAGGTAATTTTTCATGAAAATCAGGTCGGCATCACTGGAGAACCTGTCGTCATCTTGTGGGTAATTATTGTAAGTCCACCCCCTACCCCCCTTGGCACCATCAACACAAAAGCCACAGCCATTAGAGACAACCAAAAGTGTCTTGGCAGAATTTTGGAATTAAGGGTACGGCCAAGGAATTTAGCACCACTATTAGAAATGACATTAACTACATTAGCCTAGTAACCTTCCCAAAACATGTGTCATGAGCTCAGCAAGGGTCCCACACTGATTTAATTCCAACTGTTAATAAAAAAGTTGTGGACTTCCGTAGGAAGCACAATTAATGCCTTTTATACAAACCAAAGAGCGTAATAAACAGAAAACCAGTAGGTACTGACAGCATCAATCATAGAGCCTTCAGAACAGCTTTTCATCACTACATTTTCATCTCTTTCACCAGACTGAACTATCCATCACAGAAGATGAATCCAACTACAAAGCATGCAGATGGTCTGCTCAAGAAAGGGGAAATTGCTGGAACAGACTGGTAGAGATGGCATAGACTTATGTCAACGCAGTTTCACTTAGCAGATTGTGTCCCCGTAACCACGCTGTGGGGCCAGCAATATCTGGCCCTTTAATTGTCACAGGTGTACAATTATTTATTCAGCAGACACTTTTATCCAGCGCAATGTATAACAGAGATAGTAGGGTCTGCATTTAGGGTTAAGAGCCTTGCTCCAGGGCCGAAAGGTCCCTGCCTACCATACTCTGTTTGAACTGGTGACCTTTGGATTATAGACAAAGGCATCATCCTAACCTGCTGAACCACACATAATCAGCCTCCCACCTTCAGTAGATTGTGACCAAAAAGTTCATCCATCCATCCATCCATCCATATTCCAAACAGCACAGGAACATGGCTGGGGCACACTGTGGGCAGGGTGCCCATCCATGGTGGCCTGAAAGTTCATTTTGTTGCTAAACACAAATAATTCTAGCAATGGACTATTATTATACTTATTGGCAGATTGGCATGATAGTGGAGTACAGTGACCTCACCCGTCTGGGCTTGCCTGCGTTGAGTTTGTTAGTGTCTGTGATGGGCTTGCACGTGATACTCTCATGACCCCATTAAGCTCTATAAAAAACTCAGAGCTACTGAATCATTTGGTGATTTGGAGTTTCCCATGTCCTGCACTGCTCTGTAGCTGCCTACACCTAATAGCCATTAGCGATTATCTCTGTCACTGCTCTGCTTGCTGTAAAATTGCCTCTCTCACTGCTGTGGTGTTATTTGCATCTATTCTGGAGTTTACAATATTTCACTGCTCTCAATAAACACTGACTAAGCTGATATGGAAAATCAGTAAATGTACAGACATACTACTGAAACTAGCTTACAAGGTATTGACATGACAAGAACCATCCCATCCTAAAATGCTACAGAGTTAATCCCTTTCAGACCAGCTGCTCCTACCCCTCCTATCACTCAGCTCTTATGAGAACTGAAGCTGGAAGTGTACAGAAGCTGTAACTGGAATTTCTGCAGAGGTGCTTTCTTTGAATCGACGTTCAATGTGAGCACACACAATTTCAATCACTTTTCCACGGGACTGATTTTAAACAGCCAATGACAGAGAGGCCGGGCAGTAATTATTATACACAACAATGTTTTTTTTACCAGCTGGAGAAGAGCCTGACTGACAGACAGGATGAGGCAGGCCAGCTACTCCTAGGGATTAACTGACATGTTCTGCAGTCGTGTTCTCAGTGACTGGCTGCGACAAGGATGGCACAAGTCTTGAGTCTTCTCATGGTTTGGCAAAGAGAGCCAACAAAGACCTCAAAGCAGCCAGGTTAAGAGTCAGCACTGAGAGTTGCTGACCCCTTCCCAGGGCACCAATAGCCCTTTGGATCTGGGCTCTGGGTGGCAATTAGTGGACTGACACACTCAGGAATCAAATCATATCTATGAACCTTCTCTGATGCCCCATTAAAGCCCCATTAAAACAGCACCTGAAGCAGTAGCACCTGTGTAAGTGATTAACTTCTGGAATGATAACTAAAACAAGTCTTTTCTCCCGCAAAGAGAAAAGTGCACTCCAGATATAATGAGGTGCAGAAATCAGCAGTATAAAACGTGACTAAATGACTTTCTACCCTCTTCTAAGAGAGGAACTCCCAGAATACATTAAGCAATGGCGCAGAAAGGCCCACATACCCAGGAGAGGAAGCTAATTCACCGAACGGTAAGCCCTGACTTATTTAATATGCTGGTTACACAAGGCATATATTCTAGAAATTGCCTTCATTTATTTGGGCCAAGGAATGGATATCAGAGTTGGAATTATAGATAAGAATAAAATTTTTCATCTGCCTCCTGATTCCTAATTACGGACTTGGACATAAAGGGCTTTTCATCAGTTTACTAGCTAATTATGCTTGAATCCTGCCTTGTTTGGATCATTACCATATGAAAATAAAAATTGTACATTAAAAACTATGAGCCATTTTGAATAGTGTCTCTGCTCCTCCCCAATACTTCACACTGATGTTAAAATTCACGTGCCGGGAAAGGGGGAGGGGTGTGCTGATTAACAAAACAGCCCAGAAGGGCTGGGATTCTGGGATTATTTTCACAAGTCAAACTGAGCTTAAAAGCCATTTTAATGATAAGGTGTCACCGAGGCCCATAACAGATAATCTGTGACACACATCGATTTTCTGTCACAGCTCTGAATTAGTATGAACCTAGAAGATGCAACGTGACACCCAGAGGCAGCAACTCGGTGACAGCAGTTCCAAGGGGAATTCTATGACCCACAGACACAAATTAGAAAAAAGTGAAGGTACTAATTGTTTATTTTCTTGACACGTTCACTCCTTTTATGACTTTTGCTACTTTTTTATTTACTGTGAATAATTTATTTTTAATAATTTGGTTATAAAGCAAAAGAGCTGCACCCAATTTAATGACACAGACAGATAATCATCTACTGTTTCTGCATAAAATGTGCCTTCTAAGGGCTCTGGTTTGCATTCGCCATTTCTGCTGCTCTCAGTTGAGTGTGAGCAGCAGAACTTCCCAACACACCTCACATGGAGCTGGATGCGTGACATGAGGGGAACAAGCCTGTGGCACCTGTCTCCGAGCACGAATTCTGGCTGAATGCAGCAAAAGGCTGCTCACCCAGCCTTTGGAGAGCCACCTCGGCAGAGCCGCGGGTCAGAAGAGCTCAGAGCTGTAAGGAATCTGGTAAACCGCTACGGATGGCCAGGAGGCTGGGAAACACGTTTGATTAAATTACGATTAAACTGCCACAGCTGTGCACTCTGGATGGGGCTCAGGCACTTGGCTGTACAAAAGGAAAGACTGCTTTAATTAAATTTGGTAAAATTAAAAGCACGTGAAGCTTTAATTTAATTATATGCATGCAAGTTAAATTTGTGAAAACTGAACATCTCTCCATCTACTAGTTAAAAAAGCCACTATTGCATTTCAGATAGCAAAGGCAGTCTCAGGAAGGATCGAGCATAGAGTATACCCTGGACAGGACACCAACCACAGCCCGAAACCCAGGACGTATACACAGGCACACATACATGGTCACAACCTCAAGCCATTTAGAACTCATTCAGCCAAGGGCTGAATGAGGACGACCAGGAATTTAGGGTATTACTATAGATTAAAACAGAAGCAAAAGCTGACCCCCCCAAATGGAGCGAGAGCCGAATTCAAGCCTACTAGCATGCATGTGAAAGACAACAATGCCACTGAGCTGACTTATTTCATTGAACAATGTTTCATTATGATTAGCATCTTGCCTATAAACCTCTCACCTTCTGATGGCTTATCCAGGTCAGGGGCATGCGCGTGACTGAAGACTGGGGGACACTCTGGATGGGATGCTAGTCCACCACAGGGCACACACACTGTCTAACGACAATATAACAACCAATGCATCTATACTGCATGTTTTCGGACTGTTGTGGGAAACCAGGGTAAATTCAGGGAGGATATATAAGCTACACACACAGCCCAGAGGTAGGATTCCTACCCACAAACCTGAAAGTGGACTCACCTACCTGACCATGAATGGGTAATGTCCTGAGCTGTGTATGTCTCTGTGAATGAGATCAGCTGGTAAGGTGAGTGCTGAGGAATCTG